>BJCM01241857.1:0-19194 GCA_018326385.1 Flaveria bidentis | reverse complement strand
TAAGGATTTGAGAGGGAGTCTGCCCGGAGCCTAGGGCTGCCGGATGAGAGGGGAGATCATGCTCGATCTCCCCTTGCCAAGAGTCTTGATTCTTATGTTGTAACGAGCTTGTAATCGTTAGGTTTTATCAATGAAACCAATTTTTGATAGTTCGTGTTATTGATTTGACTTTTGGTTTTGGTTGTTTATCCTTCCGTCAAGAACATGCTCGGATGTCTACCGATCCAGCCGACTTCACACAAATGGTGGCCAAGCACAATCTAGACCAAACTACACCGATAGAGCTACCTAGAATGAAAAGCCAAAGCAGCAAGCTGCTGTTGATGTTGAAGAAGGAGGCTTTGACTAGAGTTTTCAGGTGGAAGATGCATCTCCAAATCAAGCATTGATGGCTGACCATGATGAAGCCAAGGTATTAGAACATCTATGTACTTCTGAATGTATTGCTAAAGTAAATGGATACAGGTCCTATAACTTAGAGATGAGATCTGATCTTAAGTCCTTGAACATTTTAAAATCTGATTTTAGAAAGGCTGAAAATGATTATAAGTTAAAGATAGAGGACTTAAAGAAAACCATTTCTGTTCTAAAACATGAGCATACCAATTATAGGACTCAGATCAAGTATCTCATAACTAAGTTAACTGAATGCCAAGCTGAGCTTATGATCAGCAAAGCCAGGGCTGAAAAATGTATTCTTAAAGAAGAGACCTTCAAGAACATCATATCCTCATCGTTGCATGCAAAAGTTTGTTATCAAACCAAGTAGGGACTAGGATCTAGTGAGATATCTCCTCCACACACAATCTTGTCTGTAAGATCACTTAGGTGTGGAACTTGTGAAGATGAGCTTCCTCTCATAGACCTTTTGAGTGAAGAGGATGAAGAAGTGATAGTGGAGAATTCCTCATAGAAGAGTGAAGAGGAGGATTCTAAGAGGGGTCACTATCCTTTTGAGGAGAGCAAGAAGCTTGTGATGACCAAGTTTATAAGGAAGAACTTGATTAGAAAGAGCAAGAGAAAAGCTAAGAGAGCTCAAGAGATCAAGGCCACTTTTGACTCTAAGCATAAACAAGTCTTTATCTCTACAGGGTTTGAAATGGTTAGGATTGAAGACATCAACCTCAACTCTTCTACCAAGAGTTCTGGTTCATGTTTAAATCATCTCATCATAAAGAAGAAGTCTGATATGTTGTGTACCACTGCTACACAACCTGAACCATCCAACGTCAAGAACAGTTCTCAACCCGAAAGGACTATCTTAGCATCTATAAAGATGAAGGTGAAGAAGGGAAGTGATCAAATTCAGCTTTGTTCTCAGAAGAAGGCTCTTAGGAAGAAAAAGATGGAATGTGTTATGTGTGATAGTACTTCTCATCTTGCTAAGGATTGTCCATACAATCCAAGAGGTACTCTTCATGTGACCAAGAAAGAGACTTCCAAGAGCTCCAAGAAGATTTCAGCTTTGGAAGGAAAATATGTTTCCCTCGGAAGCTCCAAAGTGAACATGTACAAGATGGATTTGCAAGAAACATCTCCCTTAGGAGAAGTTTCATGCTTTCTGTCTAAAGCTAATAGTGATGAGTCTTTCCTCTGGCATAAAAGAATGTGCCATGTAAACTTTAAAAACATTAATAAACTGATTAAGGATGATTTGGTAACTGGAATGACAAAGAAAGAGTTTACAAGTGATGATTGCCTAAAAGGGAAGCAACATAAGGTATCTCATAAGCGTAAGGAAAGAAACTCCATCTCTACACCCTTACACTTGTTACATATGGATCTCTTTGGCCCCACCAGTGTAACGAGTTTAGGAAGGACCTCTTATTGTTTGGTGATCACAGATGACTTTACAAGATTCACTTGGGTCTTTTTCCTTAAAACTAAGGATGAGACTCCTGAGATTCTGAAAAAGTTCATCTTAAAGATTGAGAATCAATGTGATCATAAGGTCAAAACCATAAGATGTGATCAAGGAACTGAATTTAAGAACCAAATCCTTGATATATTTTGTGATAAAAAGGGTATTAAAAGAAAATAAAATGCTCCTAGGACTCCTCAGCAAAATGGTGTTGCTGAGAGGAGAAACATGACACTGATTGAAGCTACAAGAACCATGTTGTCTGACTCTAAGCTACTCATCACCTTCTAGGCCAAGGCAGTCAACACTGTCTGCTATGTGCAAAATAGAGTTTTAGTGGTTAAGACTCATGGCAAGACTCCTTATGAACTTTGGCACAAGAGGAAACCTTTCATTGGTTTTCTCAGGTCATGTGGATGTCCTTGCACCATCTTGAATACCAAAGATAATATTGCCAAATTTGCTGAGAAATCAGATGATGGACATTTCATTGGATACTCTTCTCAAGCTAAGGCTTATAGAGTATACAATCGCAAAATATGAATTGTTGAGGAGTCAGCCAATGTGACTTTCAAAGAACACACACCTAGTGTAGTTGGTTCTAGTCCTGATTAGTTATTTGATCTTGACATTTAATGAACACACAGCTATTGTTTTAACAAATCTTGTGAGAATGTTTTAGGATCTATAGATATTTTACCTCCATGTGATCCTGATCCAAGATTTAAGCTAAGAAGACCTTCAAGTTACACATCTTCAGCTCCAGTTGTAACTACTCCTGCAAATGAGGTTTCTATCAGCACAACAATGACAATTTCAGCTGATTCATCTGAGATGCCTTCAAATTCTAGCTCAAAGGCTCAACAACCATATAAAAAAACTTCAAATGCATAAGACAATAATAGTGGTGGTGACAGTGATCAAGAATTTCTTGATGCTGATAACTATTCCATAGATGAAAACATCTATGATGTCACACACTCATTGGATCAAGTTTCTTGTGCTGATGTGGTGGAAGAAGCATCAATGCTATATCTAAATTTTTCTAATTTAGATCTCTCTCAGCAACTTGCTGTGATCCCTCAGCTACGAATCCACAAGTCTCACCCTACCACAAACATCATTGGAGATGTTGACACTAAGGTAAGAACAAGAGGACAAAGCCATGAAGCAAATGTTTGTCTTCACTCTTGTTTTTTGTCCTAAATAGAGCCTAAGAAAACTAATGAGGCTCTGAAGGATGGAAGTTGGGTTGAAGCTATGCAAGAGGAGCTTGCTAAATCAATATTTCAAATTCAGTGAGCTTGGATCTTAGGATTCATCTCGTTTAGATCTAGAAATCAAAATTTTGATTGGTGGGCGTGTGTGAATCAAAGAACAAAGAGATGGATAATAATAATTTTATAATTTCATTGATGTTGATAAACAAATTACAATGAGAATCATAGATGGTTGGTGAAATCAAACCCACCCAAAGGAAAGGATTTCTCCTTGGGTGATGATTTACACCATGACAAACACACACACAAAAACCACACTTGCAAAAATGCACTCGTGGGTCTATTTATATTATTATTACAACATGACCTAATTTTGACTTTTCTAATTGTCTTGATCTTGACTTTTTCATGTTGTATTGTCTTGTATTGTTATTTTTGTTGTAGTCAACTTGGTCTCTAAAGTAGTACAATGAGATTTCAGTTGGCTGTAATTATGATTTGGTAAGCTTCAATTTATTCAATTGTTGAACCCCAACAGAGCTGCTTCAATTCAAAAGACAGAAGGTTTGGAACCTATGTCCTCTTTCTCATGGGAAGACTACTATATGAACCAAATAGGTGCTTAGGAATAAGAAAGATGATAGAGGCATTGTCATCAAAAACAAATCTAGACTAGTTGTTCAAGGATACACACAAGAAGAAGGAATTGACTAAACTAATGTCTTTGCTCCTATAGCAAGACTGGAAGCTCTTAGGATATTCTTGGCATTTTGCTGCATCCAAGAACTTCAAGATCTATCAACTTGATGTCAAGTGTGCTTTTCTGTATGGGGTGTTTGATAAAGAGGTGTATGTCAAACAACCACCTGGTTTTGCATATCCTGATCATCCTGATTATGTCTGAAAGTTTGATAAGGCTCTTTATGGGCTGCACCAAGCACCAAGAAAGTGGTATGAGACTCTATCTTAGTATCTCTGCAAGCATGGATACAGAATGGGTACTATAGATGGAACTCTCTTCATCAAAGGATAGGGAAATGACCTAATGCTAGTACAAGTGTATGTAGATGCCATCATCTTTGGTTCAACTAATCCAAGGCTCTACAAAGACTTTGAGAAGCTGGTGAAGGACAGATTTGAAATGAGTGCCATGGGGGAACTCAATTTCTTTCTCGAAATTCAAGTGAAGCAAGTTGAAGATGGAATCTTCATAAGTCGGTCAAATTATGTTCAGGACATACTTAAAAGGTTCAACATAACTGATTGTAAGATTGCTAAGACACCCATAGCAAGAATCCACTCCTTTGGGCCTAATCTTGAGCGGGAGTATGTGGATGAACACCTTTACAGGGCTATGATTGGGTCTCTTATGTATCTTACAACTACTAGGCCTGATATCATATTTGCCATATGTATTTGTGCAAGATATCAAGCCAACCCCAAGATGTCTCACCTCATCACTGTCAAGAGAATTCTAAGATACCTCAAAGGTGCTTCAACACTTTGTCTTTGGTATCCCAAGAATTCTGACTTCAATCTGTATGCTTATACAGATAGTGATTATGGTGGTTGCAATATGATTGCAAAGTCTACATTTGGGGGATGTCAGTTTCTAGGTGGAAGGGTTGTCTCATGGCAATGCAAGAAACAATCCTGTGTCTCTACATCAACTGCTGAAGTTGAATACATTGCTACTGCAAACTGCTGTGCTCAAGTGCTTTGGATTCAGAATCAGATGTTTGACTATGGATTAAATTTCAAGGAGACTCTCATTCACATAGACAACAACAGTGCTATCTCTATCACAGAGAATCCTGTGTAGCACTCAAGGATAAAACACATCAATATCAGGTATCATTTAATTAGAGATAACTTTGAAAAGGGATTAACTAAACTAGTTAAAGTTAACACAAATGAAAAATATGTTGATCTGTTTACAAAAGCCTTTTATGAACAGAGATTTAATTATCTTATATCAGCTATTGGGATAATTAACTTTGAGTAGCTTTTTCTTATAACTAATTCATATTATTTCTTAAAATCTTTGTGTCCTAAGTTGTCTAGTTTATCACCTTCATAAGCTCCCGTTTTCTGTGGATAAAAACCATTTGAAGAGTTTCCTTAGATTTTTGACAAATCTTGATCCTTCGAAAGATATGTTTTTATCTTGGGAAGAAACTTATGCCTTCAAAATAAATAATTGCCTAAGTAAAATAATCCTTCAAAAGAAATATCTGAAATAGCTTCCGAAGCTTAAACTCTCTCTTAGGCACTTACATGTTTTCAAGGACCATTTTCTTTCGAAGCAAATTAACTCTTGAAAGCTTTGTTCTGTTGAACAAAACATCAAAGTCTTAAATTTTCTTCTGAAGCAAATTTTTCAAAACTCATAGGAAATTCTTCCAAAGTCATTTTGGCTTTGGAAGCTTTTTCATTAAAACTTCCGAAGACAATTTACCTTCGGAAGCTTTTTGACTTCCAAGAAAACTACTTTTTCAACAAAAAGAGGTGGGACCGACATGCGGATTTCAAAGTTTATCCTCTTTCATTAACTTTGTCTTAAATCCTTTTCACATATAAATCCAACGGTTCCCGCTCTTTCTATCATCTACATCTTTCCTCCAAACCTAAATTAGCAAATTTCTCTCTAAAAACGCCTTCATTCATCCTTCCTTCACCTTTAAGCTTTCTCAAAATGGCCAACCTTAACAGAGAAATGACCTAGATTTCTCCATGCAGTTACACCGGAAACACAATCACGTTCCTCTGTTAAACTCTGAGAAAGATCCACACTTCTCAGAAGTTTGCCCATTCTTGGCTCTGTCAAACTACTTCACCTCCCTTACCACTGATCCTACTCTGTATGAGGATCTTTTGCTTGAATTTTGGAAGACCTGCCAAGAGGTCGTTATGGATGGGGAGAAGGCATTGTCTACCACAGTGCAGGGGTGGACAATCTTTATCACTCTGGCCATCATCAACAATCATCTTCAACTGGATGATGAAGAAGGTGAGGTGTTCTTCCTAAAAGAAGTTGTTAATCATTATTTTGAGCAAATGGGCTATGAGGGATATTTCTCTGTAAGACCTTCAGGAAAAGGAAGGTCTCACCTAAGTGGAAATACCTGCTTCATGTGGTTATCCATAGCTTGTCCAACAAGCATGGACGGTGGGAGCAGATTCCTAAAAGTCTCTCCTTCATAGTGCATAGGATGGTTCAAGGAGTCAGGTTCAGGTACTCTCAATTTTTTTATACAAATCTGCTTGCTAACTTGGACTCCTTGGAGTATTACATGTTTTCTAGATATGTTCAATACATTCTTAACGGTGAACTGGGATCATAGTTAAAGGAAACAGGTAATATTCTTAAATTAGGACAGATGAAGCCCAGAATCTTTAAAATTTTGAAGAAGTCAACTGTTGGCTTCTCAGGGGTAGAAACAGCCCTTGTCCCAAAAATGTTAGAGCTCATTTCTCAAGGTGACAACATAGCAACACAGACTAGTGTTGAACCCACACCTTATACATCTCAACCACCAAAACAACCACAAATCACCCTCACCTACAAAAGAAAACTCAAACGAACCCCTGCTCAAGCTATTGAGTCTATGCAGGCCCCCATATCCTCACCCATATAGGAGGAAGTGGATACTGGAGCTCCCACTTCTCCTAAGGAGCAAACCACTCCCATTACTTCAAAGATCAATGTTGAGGTTCCTCATGCTCATCCTAATGATCTCACAAGCCCAAATGCCTTAAGCCTTCACTCTGAGTCTCAACACTCAAGTAAACAACCTTCAAGGGACAGCTACCATCCCCAGCCTTTAGACTTAAACCAACCCATTCCCAACCTTGACTTCTATACTGATAAAGACTTGGGTTTCAGTGAGTACCATGAGTCTTTCTACTACTCCATTTCTCAAAGAGAGATAAGTGCTCCTGAGTCACCTATGTCTAGCCCACATCAGTCACCCATCACTAAGGTGGATACTTCTGAACGTGTTCAGGAAATCCATATGGAATAGGCTCTCATTTCAGCAAGTGATTATATCGTATGGACCTTAACCATGACAACTCGTCCCATTGACACTTCAACTAAAGCTGTCATTGAGTAGATGAAATCCAGCAGCCAAGATCTCCTTGCTGGTGGTGAGAGAGAAGACCTTGGTCCAATTCTCTCATCCCCTAATGATTCTTCTAATGAAGAGGATGGGAATCTAAGGCTAAAGGTGCAAAAACTATCACAAACATGCATCTTTCTAGTCTCCAAGGTTATTCATCTTGAATCTTAGGTGACTCCCTTGCAAAACAGGGTCAATGATTAGCAACTTGAGATATCTTATCTTAAGGAACAACTAGTTGGGAGACCTTTAAGAAGAGCTCAACCAGGAACACAAGAACCTGTGAATGTGGTTGACCTAACCTTTAGCTCACCTATGCAAGTGGGTGATGCTACTAAAAAGGGTGAGGATGTCAACACAGACACATAACCTGGGAGTTCTTCACAGAGCATGGACATTGAGGACTCACCATCCTTACTTGCAATTGTCCATACTCAGCAACTTCCTCAAGTTCATATTGATGTGGACTCAATAGACTCCTACATTCAGAGTCTTTTTGAGGAAGGTATACCAAGGGCAGTATCATCTCCACATCAAGGATCTTCCAATCATATCATAGGGTGGATGTATGATGCAAATAGAAGACCCTTTATTCTTCAAAGAGTTCAAGGGTAGCAAGAAGTTTTCAATTTTCAGACCTTGAACTTCTATGAAAGTCTTGACCTTGTCAGCATGCCACTTGTCAACCAAAGCCATTCTAGACAAGCTGACAGGCTGGCTGAAAGGATTCAAGAAAGGATCACTGCAGAGTTCAGCTTCAGAAGGAGACTAAGGCAAAGAGGAAATATCATTGCTCAACTGGATGTTGAGGCAAACCCTAAAATTAGTCTCATAGGGCAAACCTTGACTGAAGGCCCAGTGGTAGAACCTGTGAGCCCTGTCTCACCATTAACTGCTACAGAGATTCATTCCCTTGATTAGACACCTGCTAGTGAAGGTGCATCTCATCCTCTCTCTGGCCAAAGCTTGGTAGCTACACCAAGAAATAAAGGCCAGAGTTTTCTCCACCCTAAGTCACAAAGGTCTGTGAGTGAAAAAAGGAAAAGAAAAATGACATCTGAGGAGATTGAGGAGGAGAGAGAGAGAGAGAGGAAAAGGAAGCTAAGGGGATAAAGTTCCTCTACTAGGTCTGCAAGATTCATGGAAGCTGCTATCAGGGCTGCCCCATGCTAAACACTCAGGATGATGAAGAGGGCAGTCAGGATCAACTACTTGCAGACTAGGAACTATGACATTGATAATATCATCTCCCTCCCCTTAGATGAATTAAATGAACTGGCTGACATGGAATTGTCAAAGGAAAAAGAGGAGGCAGAGGATGCAAAATTATTTCTTCAAATCAAAGAAGAAAGAAGACAGAAAAGACACTACAAGCATGTGCCTACTCTCTCCCCAGTTTAAGAAAGTCCTGTACATGAGGATGTGGCTTCACAAGAACCTCATGTAGAAAAAGAAACTGATAGGATCAACATAATCAACTACCTGAGTGCCATAGGTCTCTATCAAGCAACTGCACTTCTTCCCTTACCCTTTGACTATATTGAGTTTGAGTATCTCAAACAGCTTGAACTTGAATTAGTCAAAGAAAGAAAGACTACTAAAAGAAAGTTAAGGGAAGAAGCTGCAAAGTCAAGAGCCATCATCTAGAAAAGCATGAAGAAGTCTACTGATAGGTAGAGGATGATGAGCTTCTTGAAGATGTATGGATTCTCCGGAAGGAGACTTGGCCCTATGTCTCTGTCCACCATGGATGAGCATATTAGGGTGATCAAGCAGAAGATTCAAAGAGGTGAACTTGCTGACTTACACTCCCCACCAAGTCAGGTCCCTCAGGAAGTGGAGATTAAGGTTGAACCATTTGAGACAACACAACCTGAATCTCTTGCTGAGTCTCAGCAAGCTTCAACTTCTGATCCACAGTAGGGCTCTGTCCCCTCTCAATCTGAACCTGTGAGAGACGAAGACCCAACTGAAAAAGACAAAGAAGATCAATCAAGTGTTGCAAGCCAGTCTTCTCAGTTAAAAGATTCAAAGAGGAGAAAAAGGATGGCTTTCAAACCAAAGCCAAAGAAAAAGAAGAAAGAAGCATCCATCTCCAGACCTCAAGATGAGTTGGAACATCCTGAGGATGTGCAACAAGAGGATGCTCCACCAATTCCATTTCATGTAGCTCTTCTAGCATCAGGAAGACCCATCTTGTCCTGGACATACACTACAAATCCAGAAAGATAGCATGTAATCAGAGATCAAGGTGTTGAAAATGTCTACACATGGTAGGATATGTTTAATCTGCCTCTGCATGATCTCTTTGACATGAGAAGACACTTTGAGAGTTTGAGTGATCCTAATCATCTTATGAAGAAAGGGATGGTCATTATCCTAATGAGGACTGTTGATATCTGAAATCTTCAAGTGTTTTGGTAGCATCGGTCTAAGGGGAGTTTGTAAGGATTAAATGTAAGGCTGATGCAACCAAAACACCCAAAGTCTCTCCTGCATGCATGCACAAGTGTACTGAAGTGGAATGCTTCGGAAGTTTCACACTCTGCCTTAGAAAATACTCTAAGTGGGAAATCTTCCGAATCCAAGACCAATATCTTTCAAAGCCAAAGATGAAGTCTTCCGAAGCTTCAAAGACAAAGTCTTTCGAAGCCAACACTTGAAGACAGATTTCTTCCGAATACTATTAAACACATGCTTTATCTGATGTACCTTTTACATATAGTTGGACCCCTTTCTGCTGCAACCCTGATAAGACACCAACTTTACATAAATTGGTGAAAGGTCCATGCTTTTGGTAACTGTACTTTGAGGTATTGAGTCTGTAACTTTCTACTTTATGTACTTTATCATTTTTGTAATATATTAGGATGTGAGCTAAGGCATGTCATAGTCACTAGTCAAAAGGCAATCTGCCTTTTGACTCTACATTGATTTTGTTGTCTAGATCATGTATCTAGCTGGCCTTCAAAGTATGGCCAACTATAGGTTTTAGTATACGTATGGCATTGAATGAGTATCACAGATACGATCTCATTTCTATTATTATCCTCCCTCATTTTTTTTAAGTACTAAAATCACCTAATTTAATACTAAGTTAACATATTCTCCCCCTAAAATTCTAAAACCGAAAATGTTTTTGCGTTTAGAATTTTAATAGGCTAAGAAAGACAATAAAATAAAAGAAAGAAATAAATAAAAGTAAAAATGAAATCTACGTGTCGGAATAAGTACGGTCATCATCGGAAATCACTTCACTTTTCTTTTTAACGTTGTTGACCTCTAACAGATATAGAAAACATGGTTTATCAAAGGCTTTTGTGTAGAGATCAACGCGTTGAAAATCTGTATTTATTTTAACAACATCGATCAAATGCTTTTCAAAACAATCATGTATAAAGTGATATTTAATTTTGATGTGTTTGGTTTTAGGATGTTGGACCGGATTTTTAGTTACGGCTATAGCAGCAGAGTTATCAACATAAATAGAAGTATTAGAGAATTGCAAACCGTAATCCCGCATTTGTTGTTGAATCCAGATGATCTATGAACAGCAACTTGTAGCAGCAACATATTCAGCTTCACAGGTTGACAGAGCAACCGAGGTCTACTTCTTACACTGCCAGGTGACTAATCTTCTCCCAAAAAATTGGCATCCTGTTGATGTTGACTTGTAGTTCATTTTGCAACCGCTGTAATCCGAGTCACTATACGCTATAAGCTCGAAATCATCATCATAAGGATACCACAACCCGAGTGTTGGAGTACCCTTCAGATAACGAAATATCCTTTTAACGCGGAAGAGATTATTGACCTTCGGTTTCGCCTGATATCTGGAGCATAGACACGTTGCGTACATGATATCCGGTCATGAGGCGGTGAGGTACATGAGAGATCCGATCATTCCTCGGTACATGGTGGCATCAACCAGATCACCACTTTCGTCGGGTGCCACATCGTGGTTTGTTGCAAGTGGAGCCCCAGCTGTCGAAGCATTCTCCATATCAAACCGACTGAGAATATCATCTACATACTTGGTTTGATGTAGGAAAATTCCCTTAGGTGTCTGATCCACCTGTAACCTGAGAAATAACTTCATTTCTCCTATCGCACTCATCTCAAATTCTGCCTTCATTACTAGTTCAAATTCTTTACACAATTATTCGTTTTTGGACCCGAATATTATGTCATCAATATAGATCTGTACAAGCAGTAAGTCACCATCCTTTTCTTTGATAAACTATGTACAATCAATCACTCCTCTTCGAAACCCGTGTTTCACAAGATGAGTCGAGAGCTTCTCATACCATGCTCTGGGGGCTTGATGAAGCCCGTATAGAGCCTTGTCTAGCTTGTAAACTCTGTCCCTGTGAGACGGATCCTCAAATCCCTCGGGTTGACTGACATACACTGTCTCTCAGATTTCACCATCAAGGAATGCACTCCACACATCAAGTTGATAGACTTTAATCTTCATATACGATGCATAGGCTAGGAAGATACAGATGGCTTCCATTCTTGCCACAGGTGCAAACACTTCGTTGTAATCATTTCCCTCGACTTGTCGAAATCCTTGAACTACTAGTCGAGCCTTGTTTCTTATAATGACCCCTTGCTCATCCTTCTTTTATTTCAAAACCCATTTAGTGCTAATGACCTTAGCACCTTTAGGTCTATCCACCAGAGTCCACACTTCTAACTTCTTGAATTGAAGAAGTTATTCTTGCATGGCACTCACCCAAGCCTCATCATTTAAGGTGTCACTTACATATTTTTGCTCAAATTAAGACACAAAACATCGATAAGCACCGTCGTGAAGGTAGCCTTTTTCCATGACTGAGGCGTAATTAGCTGAGTATAGCTGATTTCTTGTCTGTACTCCCGATTGTACATCCCCTATGACATTGTCCAGAGGATGATAAACATTTAGTCGAGATCTCGGAGAGGTGGGTACAACTACCTCATTATCCAGATTGTTAACCGCAGGTTCAGTATCAGAGGCCGTGGGAGTATGGGGTTCCGAAGTGTCAGAGGCATCCACATCTGATGCTTGAGTACTTGTAGTCGTAGGAACCTATTCCTCCTGATCCACCTGACCTTTTTCCACTTCTTCATCGTCAGAAGAGGAGTCACTGACCTCCAGTGCTCCCCCTCAGTTACTAGAAGAATGACCTTGTGAACCGGATGTTGTCGAGTCTAGGGGTGGTGTGTTTAAGACATCGTACATCAACTTTGTTGATAGCTTATCATCAGAAGGAGTGAGAGGAATGTTGAAGGACTTGAAGAATCCATCATAATCGAAATAGAAAGCGGGTCCTTTTCCTGCAGGGGGTGGTGAATCTCTGAACGTCGACGTTGAACCACACCTCTACTTGACCCGTTGAGTTATTGTAAACCTTCTTGTTTGTATGTTGTATCCTAGAAAAATACCTTCTTCAGCCTTTTCATTAATCTTTCCTATCTGATGTTTCTTCAGCAGTGTACATGGTGCGCCAAACAGTTTAAGATACTCCAGATTAGGTTTATGTCGTTGGAGCAACTCGTAACACGTTTTACCATGTCGTTTATCCACCAAGACTCGATTCAGAGTGTAACATGCATTTGTTACTGCCTCGTTCCAGAATTGGATAGGCAGTTTCGAGTCTACTAGCATCATCCTGGCTGTCTCTATCAAGCTTTTGTTCTTCCGTTCAGCTACTCCGTTCATCTGTGGAGTGTAGGTAGATGTGAACTGATGTACAATTCCTTTTTCCTTGCAGAATGCCTCCATCCACAGATTCTTGAATTCTGTACCATTGTCTGAGCAAATCTAACGTACCTTCAACTTGTATAGAGATTCCAATGTGGTCACAAGCTGTTTGAATGAATCAAATGTTTCTGATTTGGATTTCAGAAACATTACCCAAGATAATCTGGAATAGTCATCGGTGACTACATAACAATACAGATCTCCAGCGATGCTCATGGTGCTCACAGGACCAAACAGATCCATATGTAGAAGTTCAAAAGACAATTCAATAGAATGGACGTTCTTTGCCTTGTGAAACTTCTTGGTCTGTTTCCATTTCTTACACGCCACACAGAAATCAGGAAGTTGAAAGTTTTTGACATTTACTCCATTGACCAAATCATTCTGAATGAGATGGTTCATCTTCCTTGGATTTATATGACCCATTCTCCTATTCTAGGAGATGGATTCCTTCTCAGTTGCCTTTGATAGATCCAAGACGTATAAGTCATTATACCTTGAAGCTGACATTAAGATTTGGTCCTCTGGAATGATGTACTCCATCTTCAACTAGTAGCACTTCTTGTTCTCAAAATCAACCTTGAACCCTTTGTCATAAATCTGGGATACAGAAAGTAAGTTATTTTGTAGTTGTTGAACATAGTTGACCTTGTCAAACTTAACTTTCTGATTTCTCACTTCTCCCTGTGTAGTGATGTAACCTCCTTTATTTCCAACAAAAAAACATGTCATCCTTTAATCTGTTTGACTTTTGAGAGGAGAGACAGGTTCCCGGTCATGTACCTGGATGCTCCACTATCCACAATCCAAGTGTTTGTAAAGGAAATGATTAGTGAAGGTTTGGGACCCAAGCCTTAACTAGCTTGGGTAACCCAGAGGAATCACACATCATAAATTCAACCCACTGTCCATTTGAGGGCGAGGGCATATCATTTTTCTTACTGCTCTCAATATCAGACATTGGATTTGACTTTTCTTTCCACAAACCAGTTTTGTGCAAGGCCTGTTTGTGATAAACAGTCGACTGGTTTATGGTTTGAACTTTAGTTTCATTATTTCTTTTAGGTGGAGTAATAGAACTCCTTTTAGAAGAAATCTGTTTAGTATCATGAAGTTCAATTTTCTTTTGTGGTGTCTGATACTGAGGACAAGTAGAAGCAATGTGTCCTCTCTTTCCATAATTGTAGCATGATCGACCTTCTACAGGTTGGGAAAGACGCCTTGGTGGGGAAGTGTGTGAGACTGGTGTGACTTTGGGCTTATTGGGTTTTAACTTTTCTTGTTTAGATGTTTTAACTTCTTTAACAAAATTTACTTTTTGAATGGTTGTAACATATTTTGCCTTTTGTTTGTTTAGACTATTACGTTAAGCACGTGGTTGGGTACTTTGTTTCGTCAGTTTATGTTCAGAACTTGACGTGGTGGAAACTGACTCTACATTGACCTTTTTGAATTGTTTGTCCAAATTCACAATCGGCATTTTACCCTTAGATTTCAAAGTGCCATCCTTCAGTTTAGTGACAGATTCCACCTTTTGAATCGTGGAATCTGGATCACTAACTAGAGGAGTGGTCACCACATGATCCTCAATCGGATTGTTATTTACTGGTCGACATTTAGTATTTAACAGGATCTCATGTGGTGGTGGTACCACTTTGTAACCTAATCCCTCCCCATTATTACGTTCTTTCACTAAGTTTTTAACTATGTGAGAAGAACTAGTCCAACTGTGCAGTTTTTGTTTTAATGAATTACTTCGACTTCCAAAACTGCTTTTTCCTTTTTAGTTTCTTCAAGGGAGTTTAAATAGAACTTAATGTTATTTGCTTGGTTAAAAGCCACAACTTCAGTTTCCCTTAGTTGTTTATTTAACAGTTCTATTTTCTCTTTGTAACTGTGCTCATTTAGTTTTAAAATGCAATTTGCTTTTGTGCATAGTTGCAAGTCCTTTACTAAGCTATTGTTGTGATCTAATAACCTAGCAAATTTTAAATCTATGCTTTCCCTAAATTTATTACATTCATAACAAGCATGATTGTCAAACAGTTCTATAATATTCATCATATGGTATATAACACCCGGTTATTTATTTTGAAGCCGACGAAAGGAGAAAAAGAAATAAAGTCCAAAGTCGAGGGACCAAACTCGCCAACGAGAGAAAGTTGGGTGAGTGGGGTATTTAAAGGGTGAGGCTAGCCCTCACCCTCTCCCCACGCCCACAAAATCAGCCAAGAAGAGTGGAGAAGAGAGAAAAAAGGGAGGAAAAAGGGGAGAAAAAAGGGGAAAGCTTGGTTTAAGTGGACTCAAGCATGCCAAAATCGAAGTGTAGAGGGCCTAATCAAAGCTCTTCTCGTTGTGGTCGTTTGTATGAGTTCTAGGACCCTTCTTTTACATGTTTTTAATGATTTTGGGGCTGGAACACATCTGAAAATCATTTTTCAGGTATTTTGGGTGTGCACCCGTTTGTGTATGTGTGTGCATGCGTATGATTCATTTGGGTCTTGCTTTGGAGCTTGTGTGTTCTTGAATGGTGTTGTGGTATGCTTTCCTAAGGTTTAGAATGGTTGATTTGGGCTTAGAATGGGTTTGGAAGAGCTTGGAGGTCGAAAATGGCAGATTGGGTTGGGGATGAACTGCATTCTGCATCAACTAGGGCTAGGCGGCCGAATGGAGGCCATACGGCCGAATGAGGTGCGATTAAGGTTCATTCGCATGATTGAGGTCCTATCGCATGTGAGATGTACGACTGGAGCCCATACGCCTGCTAGTCGTGCGACTGAGGGTCAATCGCATGGGGAGTTATGTAACTGAGGCCCATACACCTAGTTCCATCCGCATTAGGTCCATTCGCACAAGTACTCATCCGCATTGGTTCATTCGCATAGGTGTTCAATCGCATATTGTCCATTCGCATGGTGTTAAGTCGTATGAGAGGTTATGCGACTGAGAGGTGCCTATACCCCCAAGTAGGGCTGGTGTACCCTAGGAAAACGTAGTTTATTTACTGACTTTTGGGGGAAAGTGCAGATGTAAATTTTGACATGGAAGGTTCCCGTATGTTCTTTTAAGTTGACTTTCGAGGTCATAGACGCTATGTTGGGCATATTGATGATGATGTATGATGTTGTATGTTTATTCATGATGTATGTATGTATGATGATGCCATGTATGTTGATGTTATTGACTGTGTATGTTATGTTCCTTATTATGATGTATGTTTATCTTTCCTGTGGCTTTACGTTTTATGTTAATGAATGAAATGAAAGTATTATGTAACGTAAAGTGGAAGATAATGAAAAGAGGAACATGATGAATAAATGCATGCATTAATGAATGATGAAAGTAAAGAAAGTCTTGCAAGCCTTGTATGTCGGGACACGCCATTGAAAGGTGTTAGCCCAACGGTGTGTGGGTACGCTACCCCGGGAGGATGCACATCGGGGTTTTTCTTTGTGATTGACCATTTGTATGGAACTATTGTTGCATACCTTAGGTGTTGTGACCAGAGGTGCGGAGCACCATTATAGAAGGTCCATGATAGGCCTAGGTCCAGTACTAGGAAACAGAAAAGTATTGCACATGGCAATGGTACACCTAAACTCTACCTTAGGTATTGTGGCCAGAGGTGTGGAGCACCGTTATAGAAGGTCTATGATAGGCCTAGGCCCAGTACCAGAAAATTGAAGGGTAAAGTTTATGGTTTGATGGAAAGAAAAGATGTAATAATGAAAGAATGTAAAAGTTAATGATGCACGATGAATGAACAGAAGTTAACGAATGAATGATGAAGATAATAATGATATTATCTATGTGTACGTATGATGTATGATCGCATGAAAGTAACGAACGGTTTTAACGAAAGAAAAGTATGTTTTATTTTAAAACTATAACTCACTCAGCAACGCTGACTTTTATGTGTTTCTAGTTGGCAGGTAATGATTGCTGAGGATAGCACGAGGTGCCTACTCAGCTCTTTTGGGATGACATCCATTTGTATAATGTTTTTGTGATGTAATGAAACATATATTTTGTAACTGGATAATGATGTATTGTTTTGCTAAGGCCTTTATAATGAAATGAAATGTCATTTTTGAATGTTTCCGCTGCAACATTTATTTAAGATAAATGTAATTATATGTTTTATGTGCAATGATTTACCAAATGTAAGCGTCCCGAGAACGGGGCCTTACAAGTTGGTATCAGAGCCAAAGTTTAAGTGAAATGGGTAAATTTTCAAAATAAACTTTAACTTAAATTGAGAATGGAACGGAAAAGGAAGGGATGCCAATCTGAGTAGCTGCGTGCCATCAGGTATTTTGTTTAATGTTAACCGGTATTATGTGCGCATGTTTTGTGGTTATATGTTGTTTGTATATTTAAATACTGATGTAGTCGAGACAGGTAATGCTTGGGGTATGAAGAGTAAAGTAAGTGCCTAATCACAATTGGCCACTATAATTAGGGACTTACTATACTTGACATAAACTAAGCTATTCCCTTGAATGATCGTGTTGGTGTTTGAATCTTTCAGTGTGCGTGTGAATGGCCGGTGGTAGATCTTCGAAAGCTTCTCATGGTGGAGGTCATGGTGCTGAGCCGCGACCCAAGAGGGGAAGACCCAGAGTCGAAAAGGTGGTTCATGAAGAACCTGAGACCCCTCATCTAGAGGGTGCCGATCAGAGCACCAATCTGAGAGCCTCGGTAAATGAGGTTGTTGTTGAAGAAGTGCATCAGGTCATGCAGACGATCTTACTGTCTGTAGTGACCGAAGTTATCAAGGTCGTACGGGAAAAGGAAAGGAAAGATAGGAATAGGTCCTCGGGAGGACGGGAGCAACCGGAGCCTGAAATGGTTCTATCTGATGATAAAGAGGAAGAAGAAGAGCTCGTGCAGGAGGCGGCACGAGGTTGTAATTATAGGGCATTTCAACAATGCAAGCTCCCTACTTTGATGGTAACGGCACCGTTGTTGCTGCTCACCAATGGGTGAGAGAAATGGAGGTTGTTTTAAATTTCAGCGAGTGCTTGGAGAATCAGAAAGTAAAGTTTGCTACCCATTCTTTTGTGCACTCGGCTCTGTGTTGGTGGGACAATATAGTCCAAGCCGAGGGTAGCAGGGCAATTGGCAGGATGAGATGGTCGGAGCTGAAGAAGTTGGTGATTGAAGAGTTTTGTCCTCATAGGAAGATGGATAAGGTTGAGAGAGAGAGCCTGCAACTGGAGGCGGGAACATAACACATCAGCAATACACTATCAAGTTCAACTAGATGACACGTCTAGTGCCTGATCAAGTGACGCCACTGTCGCGAAAGATTAAGAGGTACATTCAGGGCTTACCGGCGGATATTCACAGGCACATGATCACTGCCCGGCCGAGCACGATTAGGACAGCGGTGGATTTGGCAGGGAGACTGTATGATGAGAGAACGGTGGTGGTGATTGAAGGTAGCAAGAAGGGTGGTGGTGATCGGAACTGGCATGGGAAGAGGTTTGGTCGGGGTGATGCCTCGACGGGTAACAAGAAGGCACGGGTGGACGACCGTTGTGTGGTCACATCGGGTGCGGGCATGAAGAAGTGTGGTAGGTGTGGAAGAGAGCATAGTGGGGAATGTAGGCTGGGGTCGAACGTGTGCTTCAAATGTGGGAAGGCGGGGCATATAACCAGGGACTGTCGTACGTTCTAGTGCTTTAACTGTGGCATGGAAGGCAACATAAGTAGGGATTGTAAGAAGCCGAGGGCTGAGGGTTCCGGGGCGAAGAAGACGAGGAGTAAAGGACCAAGGGCGAGCGCCAGGGCATTCACTATGACTCAGGAGGAAGCTAGGATGGACCCTGATATTATGTCCGGTACGTTTCTAGTAAACCAAACTTTAGCTTCGGTGTTATTCGATTCGGATGCTAGTAAAAGTTTTATTTCTGCTGCTTTTTGTGCTAAGCTGCCTGTTAGTAGTAGACGTGTTGATGCGCCCTTTTATGTAGAAACTGCCATAATAAGTCTACCAGGATTTCTGAGATGATAGAGGGTTGTGATATGGAATTGGAAGGTCATAAATTTCCTGTTAGACCGTTCGGGATGACCTTAGGTGGTTTCTGTTGGAGCATATATTGTCATATATAGTGTGTCCGTCGCTTGTCGAATAGTCTAGGCTTAATGTAATATACCTGATAATTGTAAACACATGAAACTGGGTCATTCGCAGGAGCATATGCGAATGAGACTCAGTCGTACGACTGAGCCATGCTA
>BJCM01241831.1:0-20857 GCA_018326385.1 Flaveria bidentis | reverse complement strand
TTTCCCTTCTTACCATATGGATGAGCTATCCTCTTCCTTCTTGTGCCTTGAGACACTAAGGCTCCCCCTTGGCTACTGGGCGGGTCCGGGCATATGTGAGATCTGTATCAGCAACAGGTTCCCTGGACTCCCCTGGGCGTCCACCAACCGCCCTCAAGCCTCTCTCTGTGGCAACCACCCAACTGCCCATAGTTCTCGTGAGAGGCTCCTCATCACTCTCTTCTTCCTTATCGGGAGGACAGAAGTCTTGGTGAAAGCTGGCTGTAGTGGCATGTGGGTGTGTAGGGGGTGAATGAGTAACCTGTGTAGTGGGGCCCCTCGAAGAAGCGGGCCTGGAGTCTCCGCCCGTATCACCATCATCGTTGGAGTCATCAGATGGAAGAGCAATTAGCTCAACATTTGAGTCACTCTCCTCGTGGCGCCACTTTCACCTCCCCGGAGCCACATAATCAGCTTGGGCCAGATGCCCGAAGAGTCTCTTCACCGGGGGTTTGACCTTCTTTCCCCGGTAGACCTTCATACGACCCAGTGTCGTATCATCTATGATCTCCAATGACACAGCGTCGTGGCTCTCCTTGGGCAGTGTGGGCAGCTTCGCATCAAAAATCATCTGAAGAAACCTAGGGTACATGCAGAAACCCTCTGAAGAAACCTAGGGTACACACCAAATATCCTCAGCAGTGATCTCAACATCCATCCCAAAGATAGAACTCCTGATGCTGAATGGCTCATGAGAGCGGTCAACCGATGCTCCCTCCCAGAAGGCCTGCTAAATAGACCTGTAGGTAGTGCACGATGTAGAAATAGCTCGGTAGATCCTCGGTCGCTTAAGAAAAGCAATGATCTCAGCAAACTCGGCACCGTTCCGAGTCGTATCATCTAAATGAGCTCATATGTTGTGCTTGGGGTTGATGGACCACCTGTCAGCCATCAATCTGTAACACAAGACACGTAGACATTAGATAACCACACAACACAAATCAGTTCTAATTAACCTAGTTGAAGTTATTCTGGTTCATTCATGCGATTGAACCATGCGACTGTGTTCAGTCGGTTGACCTGGCATGCGACTGGATTCATTCGGGTGACTGAGCAGGCGATTGAGTTCAATCGGTTGACTGAGCCTACGATTGGTTTAGTTGGCCGATTGAGCTCATTCGTATTATCCATTCGGCCGAATGAGCCATTCGACCAGCTCAATCGTGTGATTGAAGTTCATCATGGTGTTGAGTCGCATGACCCACTGTTCGGTCGATTGAGATTCGAATTTGAACCAAATCTTGAAATTAGACGTCGTGTAATAGTTCTTTAGACTCACAATCATTATACTAATAACCTAATAACCTTTAATTTTAAAATTTTGCATTATTTTGTTAGGTTATTTGTCAATTTTTAGTGTCTATTCTTGTAAAGGCCGAGAATCACAAATTAGGGCTCGAATCAAACAGCCATTGGTTACGCAACACTGCATTGTACCTATATAACAAGTAGGATTCCTCAGAGTGTCGAAATTAGGAGATACAATCGGTCAAGAAAAATTTCGGCAGAGTAACGGTACAATGTGTGATTTTAGGGTGATTAGGGGGTGATGAGGTTATGAGATCGACTATGGCCCTATTTATACTGAATCTGGTTTCAATCGGCTGACTGGACTCATTCGCTCTATTCATTCGGGCGATTGGACCTCAGTCGTGCGATTGGTCCAGTCGATCACATTCAGTCGGCCGACTAGGGTTCAGTCGGGCGACTAACTCATTCGCACAACTCCATTCGGTCGACAGGCTCATTTTGATAAGCCATTCGGGTGAATGGTTAATACTCATGTGCCATTCGGCTATTTAGTGCATGAGTATGGTCTATTCGTACGATTGGTCCATACTCATGGTCCAGTCGTGCGATTGGATCATACTCATGTAACACCCGAAAATTTTCTTTGAAGCCGACGAAATAAGAAAAGAAATAAAGTCCAAAGTCGAGGGACCAAACCCGCCAACGAGAGAAAACTTGATGAGTGGGAGTATAAAATGGGGCCCACACCCTCCCCATTCTTTTAAAAACTCAGTCAAGAAGAGAGAAAAGGAGAAAAATAGGAGAAAAGCTTGGTTCGGGCGGATTTGGGCGTGAAAATCGACGTGTAGCGGGTCAAATCGAAGCTCTACTCGACGGGATCGTTAGGGTGAGTTCTAAGACCCCTCTTTTACACGTTTTTGAATGATTTTGGGGCTGGAAAACATCTAAAAACTATTTTTCGGGTTTTTGGGTGAATACCCGTTTATGTATGTATATGTATGTGTATGATTCATTTGGGGCTTAATTTCGGGCTTGGGTATGCTTGAATGATGTTGTAGTATGTTTCCCTAAGGTTAGAAGGGTTGTTTTGAGCTCAAACGAGGTTTGGAAGAGTTTGGAGGCCGAAAGATGCGGCTACAGTTCGGGATGAACTGCATTCTGCATCAGCTAAGGCTATGCGACCGACTGGAGGTCCAGGCGACCGATTAGAAGGCGATTGGGTTCATACGCACGAAAGGAAGGCGACAGAGGTTCATACATACGAAAGTGGTGCGACTGAGGGTCATATGCATGAAGGCTATGCAACTGAAGTTAATGCGAATGAAGGGCTATGCGACTAAAGAAAATGCGGATGAAGGGCGTGCGATTGAATGAAATGCGGATGCAGATCATGCGATTGAAGGTCATGCGATGGGAGTCCATATGCCTGTGATTCGTGCGGTTGAGGCCCATACGCACGAAAGGTGTGCGACTGAGGGCCATTCGCATGAAGGTCATGAGATTGAGGTCCATACGCCCGGATGTCATGCGATTGAGGTCCATACGCATGAAAGTATGCGATTGGAGGTCATGCGCCTAGAATGCATACGACTAAGTGTTCCCATGCGCCCAAGAGGTGATGCGCCTAAACAATCCTCATACGCTTGAAGTCATGCGACTGGAGAATTCATACGCATGGAGATTATACGACTGGAGCGTTCATACGCATGGAGGTCATGCGGCTGGAGCTCCATACGCTTAAATGTTGGTGCACCCGAATAAGGTTTATGCGCCCAGAAGTTTTGAGGGACTTTGAGAGGTGATGGTTGAGATGGATTTCCTCGATGATGTGATGGGCATGGACGGTATAAGATGACGTATGATGATGAGCTAATGATGATGATGATGTGACGCATGATGATGTGCGATGACATATGGTTATGTGATGTGATGCGCGTGATTCGTGTGATGATGATGTCGTGTGCTTATGCACGTTGTATGCTATGCATGATGTATGTTATGGGTGTGCGATGTTGCCCTGTGTGATTGATATTGTATGTTTTATGTTCCTTATTATTATTATGTATGTTTATCTTTCCATGGATTTGCGTTGAACGTTAATGAATGAAATGAAAGTATTATGTAACGTAAAGTGGAAGATAATGCAAAGAGGAACGTAATGAATGAATGCATGCATTAATGAATGAATGAACAAACGAATCGCGTACTGTGTCAGTCTTCGGACATGAGTGGGGGGTTTATGTACAGGCCCCGGCACAGTATCAGTCTTTGGACATGAGTCGGGAGTAGTGCGTGAGACTGAGATGAGATGAAAGAGAAACGAATCGCGTACTCTGGTGTTGTGTTAGTCTTTGGACATGAGTCTGGGGTTTGTGTACAGACCCCGGCACAATACCAGTCTTCGGACATGAGTCGGGAGTATGGCGCGAGTTGATGAATGAGAAAGGTAATGATGGAAAGAACGAACGTATGAAATGAACGTTAACAAAATATCTTAATAATGTACTAAACGGGATCTTTGTCATTCGACCTCAGTAATCGTGGCTGAGTGCCACGAAGAGGGTAAAGTTTGACCAGATCTTGAACGGTATGAACGAATGATGAAGATAAGAATGATACTATTCGTATGTACGTATGATGTATGATCACGAACGAATGTAAAGTATTGTATGATTTTGAAAGAAAGTAAAGAACGGTTTTACGAAAGAAAAGTACGTTTTATTATAAAACTAGAACTCATTCAGCAACGCTGACTTTGATGTGTTTCCAGTTGGCAGGTATGTTGTTGAGGATGGCACGGGGTGACTACTCAGTTCTTTTGGAATGACATCCATTATTATAAGGCTTTTGTAATGAAATGTAACATGAATTTTATAATTTGATAATGAAGTATTTTTTGCAAAAGCTGTTATATTTAAATGAGATATTGTTTTAAATGTTTCTGCTGCGACGTTTTTATGTAAGATGACGAATATTATGTTTTGAGTGCGATGAATGACCAGTTGTAAGCGTCCCGGGAACGGGGCCTTACAACTCATGATTTTGACTTTATGACCATTCCACACTTAATCCCCTTTTTAACTTTTGAATAAACATTATGAGTATTTGATCATCTCAAACATGATCATTTTAACTTGAAAAACTTTTGATCACCTAAGACGTGATCTTTTTAAACAAGTTGTCACCCAGACGTGACTGATTTTTCATTTGAAAACACGTGTGGTCACCTCAGACGTGACCTTTTTGGTGATTAAATCCCCTATTGAATTCCATGGCGTAGTCCGATATCTAACACACTAAATTTAAAAAATTTAAACAGAATAGAAGACTTAAACTGAAAAGTAAAACTAAACTTGTTTTTGAGGTTTTGTGTGAGGTGTAAATCCTAAGATAGAAATCTAATGGATTCGGTTCCGGAGAAGGCAGCTTCAATTCATTTTGACCATAACTGGACCAACTCAATTTGGAATCATATAGGCAGGTCAAATCATTTGGGACATGTTATCAAAACCTTTTGATGCTCTATTCTTGTTTTTCATCTAGAGTCGTTAGCAATTTTAGGAAATCATACTGCTACTATTAGATCCCCACATTGATTTGGACTTTCAAGAATTGTAGCCACGATGATTGTCAGTATACTTGTCCTCTTAAATCCATACACAGACTTTTGACTCAAATTGGTGATAGTTTAAGGTTTAATTATTTCAACCAACATATGTGGAGCCCACGCTTATGTGGTAATCAACATTCCTCAGGAGTTTTTTGAGCAGTCTACGGGTATTTTGACAAGAAGAAACTATCCTTAGAGCTTTCAAAGAAAAGCCAAGCCTCAGGTCAGTGCCATCGCATAGTAGAGAGGCGGCAAACAGCAATGAATTCTAGAATATCTAGGTTATGCTTATCCTCAGGTCAGTGTCATCGCACAACAGAGAGGCACACAACCTATCTTCTTGTTAGAGCATCTTTAAGTTTTTTTCTTTTGTACATAACGCACCAACAACATAAGTTATTAGCTTATTGCGTTTATTTTTCGTTTTTTCGTGCTTTGCTCTTTTTATGGTCATCGGCACACATTTGTGGCGTTTATTTGCTCGTCACCCCTTTTTGGAATTTGTTGATTGTGTTAACCAGTGATAAGATGGGAACTCACAGTCAATTGAACAACTTAGTTTGATCTTGAGATCACCAACATGGTCTAATCATCTATTATGTTGAATCTACCGACATATCATATGTGGTCTAGCAAACTCTAGGTCTACTTTCTTTGGGTTACCTTAGTAGTAACCAGTTTTACTATTATTTTTCCTTTTATATTGCTTAGACTACACAGAATTATACTTTGAGTTTTGCACCTTATTCACTTAAACTTTCAAAGTCATAATTGATTTGTTCCTGTGTACTATCATTTTCCAAAGTCATTGAATCGGTATCACAGATATGATCTAGTTTCTATCAGCTAGCCCCTCCTCCTTCCTCGTTTTTTAATAATGTTACTAACTAAACCTATTCTCCCCCTAAATTTCTAAAATCGTAACCGATTTAAGCTTTTTATGATTTTAATAGGCGACAAAATAATACCCATTTAATTAAATACTCAAAATTAAACAAATAAATAAAGAAAATAAAAGTTAAAAGAAAAATTAACTATATGCCTTGGACTACACATGGTCATCTTCAGGAATCACATCACTTTTCTTTTTAACGCCGTTGACCTCTAATAAATATAGAAAACATGGTTTATCAAAAGCCTTTGTATAGAGGTCAGCATGTTGAAAATCAGTATTTATTTTAATCACATCGATTAGGTTCTTTTCAAAGCAATCACGTATAAAGTGATATTTTATGCCGATATGTTTGGTCTTAGGATGTTGGACCGGATTTTTAGTTACTGCAATTGCAGCAGAGTAATCAACAAAAATAGGAGTAGAAGAGAAATGCAAACCGTAGTCCTGCATTTGCTGTGAATCCATATGATTTGTGAACAGCAACTTGCAGCAGCAATGTCTTCGGCTTCACAGGTTGACAAGGCAACCGAGGTCTGCTTCTTACAATGCTAGGTCACTAATCTCCTCCCAAAGAATTGACATCCTGCTGATGTAGACTTGTAGTTCATCTTACAGCCACCATAATCCGAGTCACTATACGCTGTTAGCTCGAAGTCATCGTCATGGGGATACCACAACCCAAGTGTTGGAGTACCCTTCAAATAAAGAAAGATCCTTTTGACCCCTATCAGATGGTTGACTTTTGGCTTTGCCTGATATCTTGAACATAAACATGTCACGTACATGATATCAGGTCTTGAGGCAGTGAGGTACATGAGAGATCCAATCATTCCTCGGTACATGGTGGCGTCGACAAGATCACCATTCTCGTTGGGTGCTACATCATGGTTTGTAGCAAGTGGAGTTCCAGCTGCGAAAGCATTCTCCATGTCAAACCGACTGAGAATATCTCCTACATACTTGGTCTAATGTAAGAAGACCCCTTTTGGTGTCTGATCCACCTGTAAACCGAGAAAGAATTTCATCTCTCCCATGGCACTCATTTCAAACTCAGCCTTCATTATTGCTTCAAACTCTTTACATAGATCTTCGTTCTTTGAACCGAAGATTATGTCATCTACATAAATTTGGACCAGCAGTAAATCACCATCCTTTTCTATAATTAACAGTGTGCAATCAATGACACCTCTGCGAAAGCCGTGTTTCACAAGGTGAGTTGAGAGTTTCTCATACAGGCCCTGGGTGCTTGATGAAGCCCATATAAAGCCTTGTCGAGTTTGTAAACTCTGTCCCGATGATATGGATCCTCAAATCCCTCGGGTTGACTGACGTACACTGTCACTCGGATTTCACCATGAAGGAATGCACTCTTCACATCAAGTTGATAAACTTTAATCTTCATGTATGACGCATAGGCAAGGAAGATACGGATTGCTTCCCTTCTTGCCATGGGTGCGAACACTTCATTGTAGTCTATGCCCTCAACTTGTCGAAATCCTTGAACAACAAGTCGAGCCTTGTTTCTGATGATCACACCTTGATCATCTTTCTTGCATTTCAAGACCCATTTGGTGCCAATAACCTTAGCACCTTTAGGTCTATCTACCAGAGTCCATACTCCTAACTTCTTGAACTAAAGAAGTTCTTCTTGCATGGCACTCACCCATGCCTCATCATTCATTGCTTCATTAACATACTTTGGCTCAAACTGAGACACAAAGCAATGATATGCACCGTCGTGAAGGTATCCCTTTTCCATCACCGAGGCATAATCAGCAGAGTAAAGCTGATTTCTAGTCTGAATTCCTAACCTTACATCCCCAATGACATTGTCCAAAGTATGACAAACATTTAGGCGTGATCCAAGAGTGGTTGGAACAACTACCTCAGAATCAAGATTATGAACATTTGGTTCAGTATCTAAGGCAATAGGAGTCTGAGGTTCCGAAGACTCAAAGGCATCAATGTCAGATGCTTGTGGACTTGCAGGAATAGGAACATGTTCCTTCTGGTTGTTTTGATCAGTCTCCACAACTTCTTCATTAGAGGAAGAGTCACTATCTTCAAGTACTCCCCTTGAATTGTTAGATGACTGACCTTTAGAACCGGATGATGTTAAATCTAGTGAAGGTGTGTTCAAGACATCATACATCATCTTTGTGGCTAACTCATCATCAAAAGTGGAGAGTGGTATGTTGAAGGACTTGAAGAATCCATCATAGCCGAAAAAGAAGGCGGGTCCTTTTCCAGTAGGTGGTGTGGTGTACCTCTGAACATCAACATTACACCACACTTCTACTTGACCCGTTGAGTTGTTGTAAACTCTCTTGTTCGGTATGTTGTATCCTAGAAAGATACCTTGATCTGCCTTCTTGCTGAATTTTCCCTCCTGAGTCTTCTTTAGTAGTGTGCACGGAGCACCAAACGGCTCGAGATACTCTAGATTTGGTTTATGTCGTTGTAGTAACTCGTAAGACGTCTTTCCATGGCGGTTAACTACCAAAACTCGATTTAGCGTATAACACGCATTTGCAACTGCTTCACTCCATAATTGGATAGGCAGTTTTGAGTCTGCTAGCATCGTCCGTGCTGTCTCTATCAAGTTGTGATTCTTCCTTTCAGCAACACCGTTCATCTAAGGAGTGTAGGCAGAAGTGAACTGATGTACAATTCCATTTTCTTTGCAGTAAGCCTCCATCCATTGATTCTTGAACTCGGTTCCGTTGCCTGAGCGCACTTGACGTACCTTCAACTTGTAGAGGGACTCCAAAGTAGTTACTAATTCTTTGAATGACTCAAATGTTTCTGATTTGGATTTCAGAAACATCACCCAAGAGAATCTTGAGTAGTCATCAGTACCTACATAGCACTACAAGTCGCCTGCGATGCTTCTTGTACTGACTGGACCAAACAGATCCATGTGAAGAAGTTCAAGAGGAAGTTCGATGGAATGAACTTTCTTTTCCTTATGAGACTTCTTCATCTGTTTGCCCTTCTTGCATGCAACACATAAATCAGGAAGTTGGAAGTTTTTGATGTTAACTCCTCTCACTAGATCATTCTAGATCAAGTGATTTATCTTTCGTGGATTAATGTGTCCCATTCTCCTATGCTAGGAGATGGAATCCTTCTCATTAGCTTTTGACAAGAAGCACTCAACTTCATGATCTGTTGTGGAGGCCTTTGATAGATCCAAGACATAAAGGTCCTTATATCTTGAGGCAGACATTAAGACTTGATCCTCCAGGATGACATAGTCCTTTTTCAAGACATCGCACTTCATGTTGTCAAATACTACCTTAAAACCTTTATCACAAATTTGTGAAATAGAAAGCAAGTTATTTTGAAGTTGTTGAACATAGTTTACCTTGTCAAACTTCACTTTCTGATTACCTACTTCCCCTTGAGCTGTGATGTACCCACCTTTGTTTTCAGCAAACAAAACATGACCTCCTTTTATTTGTTTGACGTTTGATAAGAGAGCCATGTTCCCTATCATGTGCCTGGATGCTCCGCTATCTATAATCCACGTGTTGGCTTCAACACTATAGCGAACACCCTTCACATTCAATTGAAAACATTAGTTCATGTTAGGGACCTAAGCCTTCACTGTCTTGGGTTTCCGATAGGCATCACACATCATAAACTCAACCCATTGACCATTTTAGGGTGAAGGAAGCTCAGATGTTTTCTTGTTCTCATTTTCAGACAGTGAGGTTGATTTTTCCTTCCATAAGCCAGCTTTGTGTAAGGCTTATTTGTGATAAACATATGACTGGCTAATGGGTTGAATTTTAGGTTCACTAGTCCTTTTAGGTGGTGTCACTGAGTTCCTCTTAAAGGAGCTAGATTTTGGTTCCGGAAGTTCAACTTTCCTCCTCGGTATCTGATAATGAGGACAGTTAGACGCAATGTGTCCATACTTTCCACAGCTATAGCATGATCTGCTTTCGACTTTACGATTTAACTGTTTTGTGGAGATATATGTGACACACATGTGACCTTACTATGTTTGGGTTTTGACTCTTCTTGTTTAGATGTTTTGTCTGGTTTAACAAAGTTAATTGCTTTAATAGTCTTAACATCTTTTCCTTTTCTATTATCTGGACTTTGACAAGTTGCATATGATTGGTTAACATTACAGGTCCTTTTAGTTTCAGATTTAGACTTGATTGACCCAGATTTTATATTAACCTTTTCAAACTCTTTTTCCAGATTAACACAAGGTATTTTATCTTTTGCCTTTGAAGTGGCCTCCTTTTGTTTAGTACTAGATTCATTTGATTTACATGTGGAATCTAGATCACTTACAAGAGGAGTAGACACCACATGATCCTTGATTGGATTATTATTGATTGGCTTACATTTTGCGTTCATCAAGATCTCATGTGGTGGTGGAACCACTTTATAACCCAATCCCTCCTCGTTGTTTCTCTCTCCCTCACTAAGTTTTGGACAATATGAGATGAACTTGTCCAACTGTGCAGTTTTTGCTTTAAGGAATTTACTTCTACTTCTAAAACTGCCTTTTATTTTTTAGTGTCCTCTAGAGAGTTAAGATAGTACCTAATGTCATGATCTTGGTTAAAGGCTACTACTTCTGTTTCCTTAAGCTGTTTGTTCAAAAGGTCTATCTTTTTCTTGTAACTATGCTCATTTTGTTTTAGAAATCTGTTAGCTTCAGTGCATAGTTCCAAGTCCTTTACTAAGTTATCATTATGATCTAATAACCTAGCAAATTTTAAATCAATGTTTTCCCTAAATTTATTACAGTCTATTCAAGCATGATTATTGAAAAGTTGGTCAGTAGTACTTACCTGAGATGATTCTGATGAATCAGCCATCAGTGCGGAGTCTGGCATTTTTTGTGCTGATGATTCTGACGTTGTTGCAGTTTTCCCTTCTTCAGGCAGGTACTTGACTACTGGGGCAGTCTCTTCTGGGTTTGGCATTGCGAGTTCGACTACAATATCTCCTTCACTAGCAGAATCATCATCTAGATCCTCCATACTATCTATTTTTGATTCTCCCGGTGAGATAAACCGAAAGCTCCAGTCCTGTCCTTCATCATCATGAGCAGTCAAGGCTTTAGGATCCTTGCTTGACGAAGTAGAACTGCTAGCGGGTTTATCCTGACGATTGAAGGTAGTGAAAGGATTCCCGTTTCCAGTCTTCTTTGGCTTCACACACTCCCGTTTAAAGTGCCCTTTCTCGCCGCAGTTGAAACAAGTCACCTTGGTGTTATCGAAACCAAAGGTAGTGTCCTTAGTTGCAACCAAGTTCTATTCAGTTTTCTTGACAAACTTTTTAGTTCGCCGGACAGCACTCGCTAAGGCCCACATTATGTCCATCCTTTCCAGCTTTGTCTCGTCAACATGCTCATAGTCCTCATCTACCAGATGGTAGTTTCCAATTTTACCAGCAATTAGTCCATCATAGGAATGGACTACTGCAGCTAAGAGATCCATGTGTTCTTTAGCTACCTCAACTGTCACATTACCGAAATTGTCGGTCTTCAGTTTTGCTGCATTGGCTTCAGGGACAATGTATTGGGTACCAGACGACCTTGACGTTTCCGATCCTGAAGTAGAGGCTTGAGAAGGGCCAGACGAGCTTGATACAAAAGCTGTCTGAAGAGGTGCTCCAGATGTTTTGGCTTGTGGAGTCACATTGTACAGGGCTGGGTTCTGATCATAGGAAGACTTTTGTGCTCTATACTTCATTCTCAACTCTTCCTCTCTCAGTTTCAGAATGAAGTCATTGATATCTAACTTCGTTAGCATACCATTCTGTCTAAGATTGGAGACAAATGAAACCTATTTCTCTAGCAACCCATCTGCAAAGTTAGACACTTTGTCCTCCATTGATGTCGTTACTCCATGAGTGTGCATCTCACTCATCAAGTGGTAGAACCTATCAATCACATCATCTAGGCTTTCTTTTCCCAATAGGAGAAGTTGTCAAACTCCTTCTTTAAAGCCTTAGCCTTTATGGCCTTCAATGATGAGTTTCCGTCATACCTTTTCTCCAATGCATCCCATAGTTTCTTTGCTTGTGTATACTCCGAGAATTGATAGAAAATATCTTTCGGAATTGACTATGTAAGCAAAGCATAGACTTTCTTTTCAGCATTGTATTTGACCTTTTGTCCATCAGTCATTCCACCAAGTGTGAGTTTGACGCCATCAGCTCCGACTAGCATGTTGTACCCCGTCTCTATAGATTCCCACAGATTGGGGTCTACTCCATTTAAGTAGATCTCGAAACGTTGCTTCCATTGTGGGTATTCATCTAATGTGATTAGCTTTGGGGGTTTATTATGATTCCCCACTTCATTCTCTAGTAGCAGTAAATTCTGAATAAAGCGAATAGACTTCTTTGGCATGCTGAACTAATGCGGATGACTCAGTCGGCCGAATGAACTAATGCAGTTGAACAAAGCGAATAGACTTCTCAGTCGTATGAATAGGAGTACCAATGAGTCCAATCGTGTGTACGGGGGATGCGTGAGACCTCAGTCGTGCAATTGAGTCAATCGTTCGACTGAACCTGCTGGATTTCGAAAATTCGTAGGTTTAAGGTGTTTGGACGCTAAAACATGAATTTCTTGCTAACCCTAATTACCGTATGCCAGAAAAACTAAACTTTACGATCAGGAGACGTCTAAAACCCGATTTGACACAAAAGATTGCGCTTTTTAGTGTAAAAACACAATTTTTATATCAAAATGATTGAATCACACATAAATCTAGAGCCAAAGCTCTGATACCACTTGTTAGGATGGTGTACTTGACGAATACTAACAGATTTACGCGTATACCAAATCAAATAGTGCAGAATCCTATTTGATTGGTGATCCAATCAGTGAGAACACACGTAGAATCAATTTAAGATTGAATCTAAACATTAAGAACAATTAGCAATCGATCTACAACGATCTATGAAGTTGGAATAGGTTACTAGAGGTCTCTGGACGGCTATGGTACGTCTGGGAATCTAATTATGCAAAGTGTCCCGTTTTTCCACGATTTAAGTGGCATTTATAGGATAGGGTTTCTCAATCTTGTGACTGGACCATTTGCATGGTTCAGTCGTGCGATTGAGTTATGCGATTGATCCATTCGCACGACTGAGTATTCAGTCGTGCGACTGAGCCAATCTCATGTTACAATCATACGACTGATCCAGTCTCCTGGTTCATTCGTACGAATGGTTCATTAGCATGAAGTTGTTCATGCGTATGGTCTATTAACATGGGCCAATCGCATGAGAACTTCATATGATTAAGTTTGAATATGTTTCATAAGCATTAATTGACTTAGATTTATTCAAACAACCACAACCTATATAGTTAGTTCAATAAGCGTTACTACATATCAAGCAATATAATATTTAACATTATAAGCACAACCATATATTGTATTTTATTCAGTACCCGTTCAATTACATAGGTGTAAGACAATAAAAATATATTACATTAAGTTCAGAAACTATGGACACATGTATCTACAAGTCTCTTCTCTAGACTCAGTGAATTTCATCTTTTTAGAAGGAGGGGAGCCATTACCACTCTCTCCTGATGAACCTTTATCACTATCATCCTTATCACTTTCACTGTCAATTTTCTCTTCTCTTTCATCTCCCTTATCATCTTTCTCCTTTTCACTTCTTGTTTAATCATGACCAATAATTTTAATTTAGAGACTCTTGTTAAGAGATTCTATCTGGTTTTGCAGGTCCATGATTATATCAGCTTGCTCTTCAACCATCCCTTCCTGTTCTTCCATAGCAATGGTTTGGATGGCCAAAGTGTCCACATGACCACTTACTTCATCCCTCGAATGCTGTAGAGATGCCTTTAGGCTTTTTATCTCTTTTTCATTCTATTTCCTCTCATCCTTATATTTCTCTTTTAAGTCTTTTCTTTTTCATCTAACTCTAGAAATATGTCTTGAATGATACCAGATCTTCTATTCAATAATTTCTCCATCTTGGCTACAATCTGCAACAGTTCAGATATCATCTTATCCTTTTCATCAGGCATGTTTACCTCTAATTCAATTAAACTTTCAGATAGTACAACCTCAGAAGTAACTTGCCACACAACCATCCTCATTTGATTATCCTCCTCAACAGATGATGATTTGGATTCCTCTTAAGAGCCAGCAAAATCACCAAACTCATTAGGATCAGTAGTAACAGGTGATAATTGAACAGGAGAAGTAGATGAATGATGAATTGATGAAATATGGGGTGAGTGTATGGGTGATATATGTGGAGAGATAATGGGTTGTATTTGTGGAGATGTGATTGGGGATGTATGAGGTGAGGAGATAGGAGTTAGCATGAATGGTGATGCTATTTCAGCTGCATGAGCAGAAGGCCCAGTGTGAGGATCACACATCAACGTGTGGTGACACTAGCCTTTGTCATTCTTTAGCTTCAACTACATGCTCATAAACATATTGTTGATCATGAGCAACTTGCTCTTATTCTTGATTAGGAGCAACAATTAGAGCCTCTTATTCTTGAGCATGTAAGTTCTCATCTTGGTTGATCTGTTAAAGCATCCATGGTAGTAGAGGAAAGTATGTGCCAGTGTAAAAACTCCTTGGATCTCTCTTCTTTATATACTTGTAGGACTTGACATTGTAGTGAGGAATATCCATCACTGGCCCCACTGACACTATGTTTGGAAATGCTTCATCAATGAAGCACTATAGGAATCTTGGGTACATCAGGAACATGTGTCTTCTACCCTCTTGGATGTTAGAGACCAAATGATGGAAAACATAGGCTGACATGTTGAATGGTTAGTTTGTGCATAGAGCACATATGGCAGATGATATAGTAACAGGAATGTTATTCCATCCAGTCTTCCTTTTGGACAAGCAGTGTTAGAAGATGTGGATCAGGAATCTCCATTGCAAGTCCATCAACTTTTTTACTATCTGCTTTCCTTCATACCCTCCTTCATATCCAATGTTTTCAAAGAAAGTCATAATCTCATCATCATCCAGTTCCAATGGAGTGTTTACAAGACACTGTCTCATAGTTTGTTTAGTGATAGCTAGAGTGTGATCATCAGTAATTCTTCCTGAAAGAGTCTTGACACCATCTACATCGGTTACTTCAGCAGTTCCCTAGAATGATCTTATGAAGTTCTCATAGATTGGTTTGACAGTAACAACATGAGCCATTCTAGTAGTCAAGATGAATATGATCATATCTCTTAAACCTTCTACTTTAGGAACATCAGAGTCAAGATAACCACGGTCATGATGGAGCTTGCTCCATGTATGGTTAGCCATTATAACATGCAATCAAGGCATATGAATTAGAATAATGAATAATTAGTATTAGAATGTTTATCATAAATTAGAATGAATTTTCTTAGTTTGACTTTTTATGGTCAAAATTGAGTGTTCATAGGTACTGTTTCATAAGAATTTGACCTAATATGATTTAGAGATGCATGATCATTTATGTTAAGTTATTCATGGTTGTATTGATTAGCTTTTACATATTTTAACCCATTTCAATCCTTGGAATCAACTTTTGTTTTCAACATTTCGAATTTTTGTGTTACACTGTTCATGCGATGAATAAGATTCATGAAAATCACTTGTTTGTTGTTTATTCTCAAAGTTATCAAGTTCTTTTCAGTCGAAAATGTTAATGATTCCTTAAGTTCAGTTCAATTTTCATGTTTGTTTCTTGACATATGGTTCTAAGTTCGATATCAGTGTAGATGTTCGATGATTTTTAGGTTTTGAACTTGAAGATTTTCACATTTTCTTTGATAATACAATTGTAGTGAATCGAAGTTGAGGAATTTAGGGTGAAAGAATCTTAGAACACAGGTTTTGATGATGGTGATGACGACGGAAGAAGAACAATGAATTAGAATTATTGTGCACTTTGTAGTCTCTCAAATTTGAAAAGTATTAAATGACCTTTTGACCTAGGTTTAAATAGTCAATTAAATGGCTTACGAACATTATAAGTTTCAACAAAATGCAGTTGAATTTTTAAGTTTACTGTAGCAAATGGAAAAGGAAATTATTCATCATCATTTGTGACAATATCTCTTGTTTTTTTCTTCTTCTTCCTAATGCTACTCAATAATATATGCAATGGTGGTTAATTATCATAATCACTTTGACTATCAAATTCATAAATGTCAACCTCATCATCTACTAGATTTTCATCACCAGTAGGCTCTTCACCTTCATAATCAACAATAATTTAAATCCAACCATATCTACGTTAACGTCTTCAATCAAGTTATCTTTATCTACAATGTAGTCTGAATATTTACCATCAATATCTCCAACATGTTGGACGTACACCTCAATAACTTTATGTTTCTTAACATATTTCATCAACATAATAACAATAATATCATTAGCTAATGGTCTTAAACCAAAATCTAGTTCCTCTCCTGGAATTTTAAAATATTGTTTTTAACATCTTCTTTTGCAACACCAAGTTTCTCTAACATATCATGAATGATACTAAGGGAATCAACCATGTTAATAAAATCAACACTATCATTGTGATATATTGTATTAGAAAACTCGCTAAACTCTCCCCCATGATGAAACTCCAATGTAAAATAATTAAGGTTTTTACCTAAAACACAAACTTATCTTGTAAGCTTACCACTTTTGAATAAAGTTCTATGATTTCAATAAAAGATCACAAATAGGAACAATACATACCATTAGCTGCATCAATATCATAATTTTCACCGTTTTTTTGTAAAGACCATTGGCAACCATGTCGAATTTCCATTATTATTTGTGCCCTTCCTTGCTGGTCGATTTTAAAGGATAAACCCTAGCTAGTGATTGATTGCATTAGACAAACCCTTGTTGTTGATCGATTTATTGGAATCTTTGTGGTTGGTCGACAATGGAACAATGTAGATGGAATGTGAAAAGTCGATATGGATTTCTTATCAACGATGCATGTATTTCAGGTTAGGGATTTTTACATGGATATTGCAAAAAAATATAATTACCCTTCTATTTAACACCTAAACTTACCTGACTAACGAGATTGGATGAAATTGACAAGTTTTCAAAAAAGTCAACCATTAGAGTAAAAAGATTATGCTACGTATTAACACTAGCTTTAGTAAACCCGTATATTATACAGGTTGAATAATAAAATATTAATATAATAAATTTATTAATCATAAAATGATATTCTAAAATATGATATGATTGAAATTAAGAGTACGAAATGAATATAAAATAATAAAACAGTGATATCAACTTTCTAAAGTTTTGTTTTTTATTTTTTTAAAAAATAAATATTTTGGTCTAAAACAAACTAAGGGTGTCATTCGGGTTTTTTAATCGGGGTTCGGGTTATTCGGGTCGGGTTTCTCGGGTTTTGAGGTGTAAGAAATCAACCAAAAGACCAAACCAAATAAGTAACATTTAATTGGTTTTCAGGTTTATTCGGGTCGGGCTAATCGGTAATCGGGTTAGATTAAACCATTAAGCTTTGAAATTATTATCTATCTCAAATGTTTGTTTAGACAAATATATATATATATATATATATGTGTATATATATATGTATATGTATGTATATATATGATTAAATGCATGTATGAGATTTAACATGTGTTATCAATATAGAATTTGGTTTATTATCTTGATCGAAAAGTTTTTGCATATTACATTCACTTTATTATTATGCAAATTTAATATTAAATGACAATATATATAGATTATCCTCAAAGTTTATATAATAAATTTGAACCACAACAATATAATATAAAGTTTGAAAAATTATGTTTTCAAATCCTGTAAATTTTTTGGTAGCATAATACACACACATATATATATAAATCTTGGAATTTTTAAAAACTAACATTTGGGTTAATCGGGTTGACCCAAATCTTACAAACTCAACCCAAAGACCAAACCATTTATAAAAATCAGGTTCGGATTATGTCATAATCGGGTTGGGTTGCTCGGGTTAATTTTTAATTGGGTTCGGGTAAAAAACACACTCCTAAAAGAAACTGTATAAAAAAATCATTTTTAAATTTTTTTTATTACAACTCTAAAATTTGATTAATATTTTTTTTTAAAATTGACTTTTTAAAAAATATCAATTTATTTAAAAAATCTTAGTAAATAGATCTTTTTCTTAATTTATTAAATATTAAAAAGTATTAAAATAATATTATTAGTAATCAAGACAATTATTTAATAGGAGAAAAAGACGAGAAAATTTTAATGAGGTTGATTGTAGTGCTGACATGTGACACTTTACCTTTTATTAGAGTAGGAAGATCTCATATCCTCTAATCTAAAGTGTATTTAAATGCAATGTAACAACAATAAATCTAAACTTAAAATGAAATTATGTATTATAACAGTCATCATAGCTTTATGAATATAATATATATTTTTGATATTTACAATGAAATCAGTCAACTTAAACTACATTCACCACATGTGAAAAAAGAATAATTAGTTTCAATAATAACTTTCGTGTACAATTCTGAAACATTGCAAAGAACACCAACACCAAGGTCGAGTCAATGAACGAGAATGATATCTAATGTTTTGATTGAAGGGTTATCTTAAAACATGTCATACTCTTATGAGTGTGTCGTCACCATGCTTCCTTTAAGTACACAACTAACAAAAAGACCTGCAAAACAATTAAGGTTGAATAATAAGATAAAAACTTGAAGCATATCCACATGCATTGTATATCATTAATTTGTAGCTACATTTAATACAACTATATGTATAGCTCACAACATATCAACCATCACCTACCCTAAAATAAGATTGAGACCAACCACACCAGTCTTCACACTTGCACCTATCAATAAATATGCATTTCCAACAAATGTCCTTAATCTATGATAATGAAATCACTAAGCTCCTCACCAACCTATATATATAAAATATACCACACGAAAATATGTGTTGAGTTTTTATATTTATCTGTTGAGTTGGAAGAGAAGATGACCAACGCACATTCACTCCCAAATGATACCAAATGATGAAAAGTAAGATTAAAAAGCCGTAATGTGTCTTCTAAATGAGTAAAACCTAACTACCGACATTTTAGGTCATTATCATGAAAACTTTTACAACAACAAGAGCTACAAGGCATTTACTTGTTTCAAATTATATCATGTATTAATTTTTCTAATGTCAAAGAACCACCTAAAATCAGATCATTAAGTAACCATATATTTCAAAGAACCATATATGCATTTAACCTTATAGTGACCGCAGATCACAAAAAAAATGTTTCTTTTAACAAGAATTTCTCCCCCAATACGAAGTTAATCAAGTCTACCATTGCCATTCTCATCAAGTATATTATTTACGAGTCCTTTTTTTAATCCTCGTTCACCTTTGACATCTTCCTTCCAATCATGGTAGAGTATAGTGGGGTGGGGAGGGGGAGTCGCCCCCTCTTTTTTTCGTCAGTAGTGTCAAATTTTAGTGATTTAGTGTAAAATTTTGGCCCAGAAATTTTATATAAATATCGAGTTCGCCCCCCGTAAAAAAATAATTTTTCCCCCACCCCCTTCTACGGGGATGTTCAAGCTTCGCCACTACTTCCAATATAACTCATCACTCAAAAGAGGGTATTCTCAAGATTGACAATCACATACATCTTAGCAATCTAACCTAACAACCTATCTTCATTTTTCATATGCCACCATTGATGGCATAGTGCCTCCAAGAGCATGAATTTAAGTAGTCAAAGAAGCCATGAACTAATAAGGGGTTTGTCTAACCCTAAAGAGTTGACAATTGAGGATTAACATTAAAGAAGAATGTAAGTAACATCAAAATGGTGATAATTTTATGGGATAATAAGGGGACACATATTTAAAAGAGATGGTTAGGTAATGAAAAGTGGGGTGGTGGGGGAGTAGTTTATATACTAATCTAACAAAACGCCGGTGGATGTGTAGTTTATAGGACTAGTTTTTGTCTGAAGATGAGGATCAATTATACATAGTGATTTCACTCACCACGATCTATATTATATACATAAACCATTGTAATTCCCCGTTCTCGGGATGCTTACAGTTGGATCCTCATCGCACATAAAACATATATTTACATTTGCCTAACGAAAATATTGCAGCGGAAACATACAAATTTAACTTTTCATATCATTACAAATGCTTTTGCAAGTTAATACAAGCATATATTTCAAAACATCATTCGTTCGCATTACATTGAAAAAACATTAACAAAAGAATGCCATCCAAATGAGATGAGTAGCTACCTCGTGCCATCCTCAGCAACGTTTACCTGCCAGCTGAAAATTTATAAAAGTCAGCGTTGCTGAGTGAGTTCTAGTTTTATAATAAAACATACATTCCATCGATAAAATCGTTCTTTATTTTCTTTCAGAATCAGACTATACTTTTCATTCGTTCGTGATCATACATCATACGTACATACAGATAATATCATTATTATCTTCCATTACATTCGTTAACATTCGTTAATTCATTACTTCTAGTGACATGTACATCACCCCGAACATTGTGCACGAAGCGGGTAACTGGGCCTGAGGTCTTTCATAGACCTCGAACATTGTGCACGAAGCTAACACTAGTACCTAGGGCAAGTACATTCACCATTTATCTTTTCTCTTTCATTCCGGATCAATGCCATATGCTATACCCCGAACATTGTGCATGAAGCGGGTAACTGAGCCTAAGGTCTTTCACAGACCTCGAACATTATGCACGAAGCTGACTCCAGTACCTAGGGCAAGCGGTAATGATCCCATTCATATGGTAAATCACAAAGATTGGACCCCAATATGCGTCCTTCGGGGTAGCTAACCCGCACACCGTTGAGCTAACACCTACATTGGGTGTGCACCTCCATACATTTGCTTGCAAGACTTCTTACATTCATTCGTTCGTTAATGCATGCATTCATTCATCATGTTCCACTTTCATTATCTTTCACTTTACGTTACATAATACTTCCGGTTCATTCATTAACATAACACGTAAAGCCACGGAAAGATAAACATACGTC
>BJCM01241826.1:0-10712 GCA_018326385.1 Flaveria bidentis | reverse complement strand
ACTATGACTGCTTCTCCTGTCCTCCAATCATAGTACCACCATTTGAAGTGTGGAGTGAAGTCCTGTGGCATTTCCCGTAGTGGGATCTTAGACATGGTGCACGAAGGACTCCATTTCAGCACTATTCTCGGTTTTCCAGTTATGGCATCAACCTCAGACCTTATGATATACCTTGTTGGTTGTTGAGGTTTAAAGTTGACCCATCTGGTGTGGTACTCTCTCTTTAGAGCTGCTTCAAACCAGCCAGACATCTTGCGTGGATCAGCTTCGCTAAATGGTTAAGCTCAAATCCAGGAAGAGTCTTCAGGTCGTGTGGGAACCTGAAGAACTCAATCCCTTTCTCACATTTAACTGCATAAACGTTGAGATCTTCCAAATATGCCCATGCTATGATTTTGCCCGACACCTTGTGATGTTTCTTCACTTTATACAACTTGGTGTAGACAGTCGACTTCGAAGCAATGCGTTGGGCTCTTATCTCTTCAAAGCATGCAGCCCACTCAGCCTTTCTAATATTGACTTCAGCGTCCGAGGCTTGGGCCTTATCTTCAGTCTTGTCCAACTCTTTTTCCAGTTTATCAAGAGTCTCAAAGGTTTCACTGACTAGATTGTCTCCCAGATTAGGAATAACATTACCCTTAGTGTTAGTGTACTCTGGATAATGCTGGTCAGTGACATCTTCAATCTTGATTTCATCAACATCGTTGAGCTCGTCGTCACTTTCCACATGTACTGCTGGAGCATCCTTGACAATCACATCGGGATTGAGCTTGAACATTTCAACAATTTGCTCGTCAGTGAGATTGTGAATAATCTTTCCTTCTTTAGGGTGTACATCACCGATCTCATGACTATCCCTTGTTGATCAAGTATCATTGTGAGTTTAATACTCATTAATTACATATTACATATCATATATAAATAAACATTAATTACATAAGTTTAATACATGATTCAATTACAAAAGTTTTTCAAGTATAAATTACATCTAATCATAACTTTTGTCTTGATCTATTGATTCTCTAACATGAGTCAGATGTGCGAAACCCCAAAATTTAATCAATTTCACAAAAGACATTAAATCAGGCTGAAATTTTCACACTGCTGATGTGTCAGAAACTTAGTCTCAACTTCACGGTCATCACTTTCTTCTAGGATCTTTAGTACTTCTTCAGCAAGCTTTTGGCTCTGGTGTGGATCAATCTCGTTAGTTTCTTGAGAGTCTTCTTCATCCATACCACCACCCATTTGCATAGCATTATTGCCATCTCAGTCCAATTCATCATCTTCTTCCTCTCCATCAAATAGGAGAGAATCATGTACAGGCACGTGGACAGATGGTTTAATATTAGTATTAAGTAGGCATGCTGGATTTGATTAGACATCTCATCAATTCCTCCTACCCTTAATACTATACACTTATGGAAGGCATGAGCTAAGCACTTGAACTGGGGGCAGAAGTTTTTCTTGTTGAGCAAACCTGCATTCATGTCTCCAGAGTACTTCATCCTCTGAAAAGCATCTACATATTCACATATGTTGTGCTTGATGTTCATTTTCCATTGTTCAAACATAGAGCTGCAACACAATATCCATATACGTTAGAATTTGTGTAACGGAATGACATTTGAAATTTCATGAACTTGATTCATTTAGTACAGTCGTGCGAATGGACAATGCGACTGAGACTTGGTCGTGCGATTGGGCTCAGCCGTACGATAGAGCGTGCAACTGAACTTAGTCGTATACTGTACCATGCGATTGGACCTGTCATGCGACCAAACCCATAAGCATGGTTCATACGTGCGATTGAGTCATTCGGCTAACTCAACAGTGCGACTGGAGTTCATCAGTGTGTCCATTCGCATACCTCACTTTTAAAACACAAAAGATTTTACTCTTTATTGAGACATTCATTTAGACCGAGATCAAATGAAATGTACCTATAGATGGGTAGAGTAGTTGTTAGAGTCACAGACATAAAGCTACAGCAAAGACACATAATTTTTGCAGAGTACCAGTGCCCTTGTGTGATTTTAGAATGATATTGGAGTGATGAGTGACTGGATCTGACTCCCCCTCTATTTATACTGGGGTATACTTCAGTCGTACGACTGAGCCCAGTCGCACATTTGATTCGTGCGACTGAAGGTCAGTCGTGCAATTTGCACAGTCGGTCACCTTTAGTCGTGCGACTGGAAATCAGTCGTGCGACTGTGTCATTTGGTCACTCTCATCCATGCGACTGGTTCATTCTGATAAGCCATTCGGTTGAATGGTTCATACTCATGTCCATTCGGCTGTTTAGTGCATGAGTATGGTCCATTCGCACGGTTGGTTCATACTCATGGTCCAGTCGTGTGATTGGAACATATTCATGATTTTGACTTTATGTGACCATTTTTCACTTAAACCCTTTTTTAAACTTTGATTTAACTTTACGAGCATTTGATCATCTCAGACATGATCAGTTTAACTTGAAAAACTTTTGACCACCTTAGACGTGATCCTTTTAAACAAAGTTGTCACCTCAAACGTGACTGATTTTACCGTTGAAAAGTACGTGTGGTCACCTCAGATGTGACCCTTTTAGATGATTAACTCCTTACTGAATTCCATGACGTAGTCCGATATTAAACAAACTAAATTGACTAAATTGAGATAAAACAAAAGACTTAAACTGAAATACAAAACTAAACTTGTTTTTGACTTTTTGTGTGAGGTGTAAATCCTAAGATAGTAGTCTAATGGATTCGGTTCCGGAATCGGCAGCTTCAATTTATTTTGACCATAACTGGACCAATTCAATTTGGAATCATACAGGCAAGTCAAATCATTTGGGACATCTTATCAACACCTTTTGATGCTCAATTCGTGGTTTTTCATCTAGAGTCGTTAGCAAGTTTAGAAAATCATACTAGTACTATTAGATTCCCACATTGATTTGGACTTTCAAGAATTGTAGCCACGATGATTGTCAGTATACTTGTCCTCTTAAATCCATACACAGACTTTTGACAGAGATTGGTGATAGTTTAAGGTTTAATTATTTCAACCAACATTTGTGGATCCTACACTTATATGGTAATCAACATTCCTCAAGAGATTTTTGAGTGGTCTACAGGTATTTTGACAAGAAGAGACTATTCTTAGAGCTTTCAAAGAGAACCCAAGCCTCAGGTCAGTGTCATCTCATAGCAGAGAGGTGGCAAACAACAATGAATTCTAGAATATCTAGATTGTGCTTATCCTCAGGTCAGTGCCATCGCACAGCAGAGAGACACCAACCTATCTTCTTGTTAGAGCATCTTTATTTTTTTCTTTTGCACATAACGCACCAACAACATAAGTTATTAGCTTGATAGCGTTTGCTTTTCATTTTTTTCGTGCTTTGCTCTATTTATGGTCATCTACACACATTTGTGGCGTTTATTTGCTTGTCACCCCTTATTGGAATTTTGTTGATTGTATTAAGCAGTGATTAGATGGGAACCCACAGTCAGTTGAACAACTTAGTTTGATCTTGAGATCACCAACAAGGTCTAATCATCTATTGTGTTGAATCTACTGACATATCATCTGTGGTCTAGCAACCTCTAGGTCTACTTTCTTTGTGTTACCTTAGTAGTAGCCAGTTTTGCTATCATTTTTCTTTTTATATTGCTCAGACTACACAGACTTATACTTTGAATTTGGCATCTTATTCAATTTAAAATTTTAAAGTCCCAATTGATTTGTTCCTGTGTACTATCATTTTCCAAAGTCATTGAATCGGTATCACAGATACGATCTACTTTCTATCAGCCTTTTTATCAGCTAGCCTCTCCTTCTTCCTTGTTTTTTTTAATGTTACTAACTGACCTATTCCCCCCCCCCCTAAAATTCTAAAACCGTAACCGATTTACGCTTTTTAGGATTTTAATAGGCAACAAAATAACATGAATTTAATTTAACTACTAAAAATAAAATATATAAATAAATAAAAAGGAACGAAAAAAAGAAAATTTTGACTATACACATCGGACTACACATGGTCATCATCGGGAATTACATCACTTTTCTTTTTAACGTCGTTGACCTCTAACAAATATAGAAAATGTAGTTTGTCAAAAGCCTTTGTATAGAGGTCAGTGCATTGAAAATCCATATTTATTTTAATCACATCGATTAAGTTCTTTTCAAAACAATCACGTATAAAGTGATATTTTATTCCGATGTGTTTGGTCTTAGGGTGTTGGATCGGATTTTTAGTTACTACAATTGCAGCAGAGTTATCAACAAAAATAGAAGTAGAAGAGTATTTCAAACCATAATCCCGCATCTGCTATTGAATCCATATGATTTGTGAACAACAACTTGTAGCAGCAACATATTCAGCTTTACAGGTTGACAACGCAACCGAGGTCTGCTTTACACTGCCAGGTCACTAATCTTCTCCCAAAGAATTGACATCCCGCTGATGTAGACTTGTAGTTCATCTTGCAGCCACCGTAATCCGAGTCACTATACGTTGTTAGCTCGAAGTCATCGTCATTAGGATACCACAATCCAAGTGTTGGAGTACCCTTCAGATAATGAAAGATCCTTTTGACCCCTATCAGTTCTTGGTTGGCTTTTGGCTTTGCCTGATATCTTGATGATAAACATGTAGCATACATAATATCAGTTCTTGAGGCAGTGAGGTACATGAGAGATCCAATCATTCCTCGATACATGGTGGCGTCGACCAGATCACTATTCCCATCGGGTGCTACATCATGGTTTGTAGCAAGTGGAGTTCCAGCTGCAGAAGCATTCTCCATGTCAAATCGACTGAGAATATCTCCTACATACTTGGTCTGATGTAGGAAGATCCCCTTTGGTATCTGATCCACTTGTAATCCGAGAAAGAATTTCATCTCCCCCGTTGCACTCATTTCAAACTCAGCCTTCATTACTACTTCAAATTCTTTACATAGATCTTCGTTCTTTGAACCAAAGATTATGTCATCTACATAGATTTGCACAAGTAGTAAATCTCCATCCTTTTCTTTTATGAACAGTGTATAGTCAATAACACCTCTGCGAAAGCCGTGTTTCACTAGGTGAGTCGAGAGTTTCTCATACCAGGCTCTGGGAGCTTGATGAAGCCATATAAAGCCTTGTCGAGTTTGTAAACTCTATCCCAATTATATGGATCCTCAAATCCCTCGGGTTGACTGACGTACACTGTCTCTCGGATTTCACAATGAAGGAATGCACTCTTCACATCAAGTTGATAAACTTTAATCTTCATGTATGATGCATATGCAAGGAAGATGCGGATTGCTTCCATTCTTGCCACGGGTGCAAACACTTCATAATAGTCTATGCCCTCGACTTGTCGAAATCCTTGAACATCAAGTCGGGCCTTGTTTCTGATGATCACACCTTGATCATCTTTCTTGCATTTCAAGACCCACTTGGTGCCAATGACCTTAGCACCTTTAGGTCTATCCACTAGAGTCCATACACCTAACTTATTGAATTAAAGAAGTTCTTCTTGCAAGGCACTCATCCATGCCTCATCATTCAATGCTTCACTAACATACTTTGGCTCAAACTGAGACACAAAGCAATGATATGCACCATCGTGAAGATATCCCTTTTCCATTACCGAGGCATAATCAACTGAGTACAGCTGATTTCTGGTCTAAACTCCTGACCTCACATCCCCAATGACATTATCCAAAGGATGATAGACATTTAGGCGTGATCCAGGAGTGGTTGGAACAACTACCTCAGAATCAAGATTATGAACATTTGTTTCAGTATCTTAGGCAGTAGGAGTCCGAGGTTCCGAAGACTCAGAGGCATTAATGTCAGATGCTTGTGGACTTATGGTAGTAGGAACCTGTTCCTCTTGGTTGTTCTGATCAATCTCCACAGCTTTTTCATCAGAGGAGGAGTCACTATCGTCAAGTGCTCCCCTGAGTTATTAGATGAGCTACCTTGTGAACCAGATGATGTTGAATCTAGAGCCGGTGGGTTCAAGACATCATACATCATCTTGGTTTCCAACTCGTCGTAAGAAGTGGAGAGTGGGATGTTGAAGGATTTGAAGAATCCATCATAGTCGAAAAATAATGCGGGTCCTTTTCCAGCAGGTGGCGTGGTGTATCTCTAAACATCAATGTTACACCACACTTCTACTAGACCCGTTGAGTTGTTGTAAACTCTCTTGTTTGGTATGTTGTATCCTAGAAAGATGCCTTCATCTGCCTTCTCGCTGAATTTTCCCTCCGGAGTCTTCTTCAAAAGGGTGCACGGATCGCCAAACAGCCCGAGATACTCTAAGTTAGGTTTACGTTGCTGTAGTATCTCGTAACACATTTTTCCATGACATTTAACTACCAGAACTCTATTGAGCATGTAACATGCATTAGCAACTGCCTCATTCCAGAACTGGATATGCAGTTTCGAGTCTGCTAGCATAGTCCATGCTGTCTCTATCAAGCTGCAATTCTTCCGTTCAGCAACACTGTTTATCTGAGGAGTGTATGCAGAGGTAAATTGATGCATAATTCCTTTTTCCTTGCAGTAAGCCTCCATCCACTGATTCTTGAATTCGGTTCCGTTGTCTGAGCTCACTTGACGTACCTTCAGCTTGTATAAGGACTACAGTGTAGTTACTAATTCCTTAAAGGATTCAAATGTTTCTAATTTGGACTTCAAAAATATTACCCAAGAGAATCTTGAGTAGTCATCAGTAACTACGTAGCAGTACAAGTCGCCTGTGATGCTTCTTGTACTGACTGGACCAAACAAATCCATATGTAGAAGTTCAAGAGGAAGTTCAATGGAATGAACTTTCTTTTCCTTATGAGACTTCTTCGTTTGTTTGTCCTTCTTGCATGCGACACAAAAATCCGGAAGTTGGAAGTTTTTGACATTGACTCCCCTCACTAGATCATTCTGGATCAAATGATTCATCTTCCGAGGATTTATGTGTCCCATTCTCCTATGCCAGGAGATAGAATCTTTCTCAGTAGCTTTTGACAAAAAGCACTGAACTTCATGATCCGTTGTGGAGGCCGATAAAAGGTCCAAGACATAAAGATCTTTATATCTTGAAGCTGTCATTAGGACTTGGTCCTCCGGGATCATGTAGTCCTTTTTCAGAACGTAGCACTTCTTGTTGTCAAATAATACTTTGAAGTCTTTATCACATATTTGAGAAACAAAAAGTAAGTTATTTTGTAGTTGTTGGACATAGTTTACCTTGTCAAACTTCTCTTTCTGATTTCCCACTTCCCCTTGGGCTGTGATGTACCCACCTTTGTTTCCAGCGAATGAAACATGCACTCTTTTGATTTGTTTGACGTTTGATAAGATAGCCCTGTTCCCTGTCATGTGCCTGGATGCTCCGCTATTTACAATCCACGTGTTTGTTCTAGCACTATAGCGAACACCCTGCACATTCAATGAAAACGTTAGTTCAGGTTAGGAACCCAATCCTTCACTAGCTTGGGTTTCCCCGAGGCATCACACATCATAAACTCAACCCATTGACCGTTTGAGGGTGAGGTAAGCTCAGATGTCTGTTTGTTCTCATTTTCAGATACTGAGGTGGATTTTTCTTTCCATAAGACAGATTTGTGTAAGGCCTGTTTGTGATAAACAAACGACTGGCTAATGGGTTGAACTTTGTGTTCACTATCTCTTTTAGGAGGCGTCACTGAGTTCCTATTAAAAGAGCTAGGTTTTGGTTCAGGAAGTTCAACTTTCCTCCCCGGTGTCTGATAATAAAGACAATGAGACGCAATGTGTCTGTACCCTCCACAATTGTAGCGAGATCTGCTTTCAACTTTACGATTTATTTGTTTTTATGGAGATGTAGGTGACACATGGTTGACCTTATTCTGTTTGGATTGAGTCACTTCTTGGTTAGATGTATAGTCTGGTTTTACAAATTTAATTGCTTTACCTGGTTTTACATCTTTTACATTTTGTTTACCTGGGATTCGACATGATGCACGTGATTGGTTAACATTAATGTTCTTTTTAGGTTCAGATTTGACTTTGTTTGAACTTGACTTTAAATTAACCTTTTCAAATTCTTTTTTCAGGTTAACACAAGGCATTTTATCTTTTTCCTTGGTAGTGGTCTCCTTTTGTTTAGTGCCATATTTAGTTGATTTACTTGTGGAATCTGGGTCACTAACAAGAGGAGTGGACACCATATGATCCTTGATTGGATTATTATTAATTGGTTTACTTTTTGTGTTCATCAAGGCCTCAGGTGGTGGTGGAACTACTTTATATCCCAATCCCTCCCTATTGTTTCTTTCTCTCACTAAGTTTTGGACAATATGAGATGAGCTTGTCCAACTGTGCATTTTTTTCTTTAAGGAATTAACTTCTACTTCTAAAACTGCCTTTTGCTTCTTAGTGTACTCTAGGGAGTTAAGATAGAACCTAGTGTCATTAGCTTGGTTAAATGCAACTACTTCTGTTTCCCTAAGCTGTTTGTTCAATAGGTCTATCTTTTCTTTGTAACTATGCTCATTTTGTTTTAATACTCACAGTTCCAAATCCTTTATTAAGCTATCATTATGGTCTAATAACCTAGCAAATTTTAAATCTATGCTTTCCCTAAATTTATTACAATCAGAGCAAGCATGATCATTAAATAGCTGGTCAGTAGTACTTACCTGAGGAGGTGTTGATGAATCAGCCATGAGTGCAGAATTTGTTGTCTCTGGTTCTGGTGATTCTGACATTGTTGTAGATTTTCCTTCTTCAGGCAGGTAGTTGACCACTGATGCAGTTTCTTCAGAGTTGGACATCGCGAGCTCTACTGCTATATCTCCTTCACTAGTGGAATCGTCATCTATATCTTCCACACTACCGATGTTGGATTCTCCCGGTGAGATAAACCGAAAGCTCCAGTCTTGTCCTTCATCCTCGTTAGCAGTCAAGGCTTTAGGATCCTTGCTTGATGAAGTAGGACCGCTAGTGGGTTTCTGCTGACGATTGAAAGATGAGAAAGGATTCCCATTTCCAGTCTTCTTGGGCTTCACACACTCCCGTTTGAAGTGCCCTTTCTCACCACAGTTGAAACAGGTTACCTTTGACTTGTCGAAGCCAAAGGTTGTGTCCTTAGTCGCAACCAAATTCTGTTCGGTCTTCTTGACAAACTTCTTAGCCCGTCGGGCAGCACTTGCTAAGGCCCACATGATATCCATCCGTTCCAACTCCATCTCGTCCACCTGCTCGTAGTCCTCATCAGCCAGGTGGCAGTTCCCAATCTTTCCAGCAATTAGTACATCATAAGAGTGGACTACAACAGCTAAAAGATCCATGTGCTCTTTAGCCACCTCAACTGTCACATTTTCGAAGTTTTCGGTCTTCAGCTTTGCTGCATTGGCTTCGGGATCATATGTTGGGTACCAGACAACCCTAACGTTTCTGACCATGAAGTAGAAGCTTGAGTTGGACTAGCTGAGCTTGACACAAAGGCAGTCTGCAGTAGTGCTCTAGATGTCTTGGCCTGAAGAGTCGCGTTGTAAAGCGTAAGATTCTGATCATAGTTCGACTTTTGAGCTCTATACTTCATCCTTAGATCTTCCTCTCTCAGTTTCAGAATGAAGTCATTTATATCTAACTTCATTAGCATACCATTCTGTCTGAGATTTGAGACGAAGGAAGCCCATTTCTCCGGTAATCCACTAGCAAAGTTGGAAACTTTATCTTCCATCAACGTCATTACCCCATGAGTGTGCATCTCACTCATTAAGTGATAGAACCTATCGATCACATCATCTAGACTTTCTTTTCCTATCGAGGAGAAATTGTCAAACTCCTTCTTTAAAGCCTTAGCCTTTATGGCCTTCAATGATACGTTTCTGTCATACCTTTTATCCAATGCATCCCATAGTTTCTTTTCTTGTGTATACTTCGAGTATTGATGGAAAATATCCTTCGGAATAGACTGTGTAAGCAAAGCATATAATTTCTTTTCAGCATTGTGTTTTGCCTTTTGTCCATCAGTCATGCCACTTAGTGTAAGTTTGACAGTGTCAGCTCCTACTGGCATGTTGTACCCTGACTCTATAGCCTCCCACATATTTGTATCTACTCCATTTAAGTAGATTTCGAAACGTTGCTTCCATTGTGGGTATTTGTCTAATAAGATAAGCTTTGGGGGTTTATTATGATTCCCCACTTCGTTCTCCAATAGCAGTAGGTTCTGTATACGTGAGTCTCTTCCTTCTGTGTATGCTGAAAACTGGTCCTCCATTTCACTTAACTTTAATTTTAAAACAAACTATTTTATGTGTGCGAATGAAGGTAGGCGATTGAACTATTCGAGCGATTGAACTATGCAGATGGTTCAATTGTGCGACAGAACTAATGCGGATGAGTCAGTCGGCCGAATGAACTAATGTGGTTGAACAGTCTGAATAGAGTTCTCAGTCGTACGAATGGGAGTACGAATGAGTCCAATCGTGCATATGGGAATGTGAATGAGTTCAGTCGTGCGATTGAGTCAATCGTGCAACTGAAGCTGCTGGATTTCGAAAATTTCTAGGTTTAACATGGTTTGGCCGCAAAAACTCGAATTTTCACTAACCCTAATTGCCGTATGCCGGAAAAACTGAACTTTATGACCAGGAGACGTCTAAGATACCGTTTGACACAAAAAGATTGCGTTTTTAGTGAAAAAACACAATTTTTGTATAAAAAACGAT
>BJCM01241803.1:0-11573 GCA_018326385.1 Flaveria bidentis | reverse complement strand
ACGATTTACGAATAATTAAACACGTTTCCACGTTACGCGATAAACTTTCTTAATTAATATTTAAAACACATAAACACGTAAACACAACATCATAATCACATTAACAATTAGATTATCACCCATTTAACATGATTGATTATTATTACGTCACCAACGTTAAACGACAACTAGTGTGTGCTCACGACACGTGTATGCAAAACTTAGCGGAACTAACGGAGTTGGATAACGGAAAATTACCGGATATCACATCCCTTCTCCACCTTCATCTTTGCAGATGCTGAGACAGTCCTTTTGGGCTGGGAACTATTCTTGGAGTTTTATGGTCCAGGCTGTGTTTACAAATTTTAGTTGTACATCACATAAGTACATTTGTCTATACTCTAACTAATTTAACTATCATATTAGAATAACAAAACAAACTAAATAAAAAATCAGAACACTAACAATAGTTAGTTAAGTGAAACAAATCAGATTGCTACATATATTAGATCAATGAAAAGTTCATAATTTTCATACAAGTCAAAGCAAGCACACATATGAGTTCTTTCACCTAAGTTTAAAAAAAATAACTCTGAAATATATAAAACACTTGATGTCCGATATAAAACAATAACTAAAATTAAACCGCACCTAAAAACCCACACACGTGGATAGATCAACGACAAATGTCACTTCCAAAGCACAATCTGAAAGCTCAACGAAGGATATAAACACATGAGCAATGGTGGCGTACAAAACAACCACCAAAATACTACATAATACTATGGAAGTTTAAGCTAAAAGATCACAACTTTATGCAATTTAATCATGTTATTGAGTACAATAGATATATTTAAAAATGTAAATACAAAATAAAAAGTCAATGGGTAACTCAAAAGTAGAACTATTTGTTTTCCTTAATCAAATTTGATAAATGGCCCACAGTCTTTTCTATATTCTACAATAATACTCATTGATTCTTATCATGGCCTCATTCTCCTAGAACCTAACCTGGCCTAATCTCTAGCATGCACTTCCTATAACTAGTGTCATCCCTCGCTATGAACTAAGTCAACACGTGTGACTACTACTACATCATCTCCTCAAGGGTGGGCTTCTTCTAGCCTTGACCTATGCCACTAATCTGGCGGCTATTCGAACTCTGATTCTAAAACAAACTCTAGTACAAGGTTGAAAACCTAGTGGGTTTCCACTCCTCCGGTTCTACTAATTTCTCCAACCCGGATTATAGGAATTGTCGAAGGCATTTCCTTGTATCCGGTCGGGATTGATGACAAAGTCAAACTGTTCTTGAAAACTATCAGCAGAAATAGGACAATCAATAGTGCCATGACCATCCAGTAAATCTCACAAGCTTTTTCCTTCTTCTACAGGTATGCTACCATCTTAGCTAATGCCTCAACCTATGTGGCTAAAGCAGTGCTAGAATCAACTTAGTGCACTCCTCATTAAGCAGCAACCAAGGCTCTAGAATCAGGATATTCATAACTACTCATGGCTAGGTCCTCAAACATCGTGTTACACTCCTCAACAATATTGGTGGTCATCCGATTACCACCGAAAATAGTATGAAGCATATTCCTCGTTGCAGGAATAACTCTATTGTAAAACTTCTCAATCAACAACCAATCATCAAAACTACTCATGTCTCATAGAAAGTCTCTTCCGATTTTTTCTGAAATGAATGAATCATGCTCCTTACACGAGCAATCTTCAAAGGGGTCTTGCATATCAGCCTGTGTGGTAATGGATCCTATGGGCAGGGATTCAAGCCAGCTGTGGGCGTGACCAGTAAGAAAGAATGGGAATAGGCGCAACTTGCATGCATCCTCAAAAACATCGTTCACGAGGTGTCATAGATCCTCGCGAAGCGAGCCAAATAAGAGTTAGGGTTTTCAGCAGGCAACCCATGGAACTAAATAGTATTAGTGACCATGTAAATGTTTTGGGAGGGATTTACCAATTGTTGGCAGTGATCGGTGGATATGTAATACTAGACCAAGCTCCGAAAGTAGTGGGCTTGGCGTAGTCGGCAATCACTCTTCTCAGCGATGGTTGTTCGTCGACTATTGTGGATTATGTAGTGTGAGTGGATTCGTTGTTGTAGGTATCCTCCTCGGTCCCAAGTTTCGTGTCACACTCGTTCAAGTATCGGTCGAATGCACACTCTGGATCGTCTAGTGGTTGAAACTCTTGTGGTCCGGCACAACGGGTGTGACGCAAAAACTAGAAGAAAATTAAAAAGAAAATGTAATTTACCTAACCGATTAAAGAACAAAAAATATATATAAAAGACAAAATATTAACTAAAGGCGCAATTAAAAAAATAAGGAGAATTAAACAAATAAATAAAGTTTAAACTAGAAAACAAATGATTAGATCCCCGACTCGGGTCGTTCTCAAAATCGCCAAAACAGTTTCCACGACAAAGGCGCCAAAAACTTGGTGTGTATATATATACATATATATATATATATATATGTATATATATATGTATATATATTTATATATATGTATATATATTTATATATACATATACATATATATATATATATACATATATATATATATGTATATGTATATATATATGTATATATATATATGTATATGTATATGTATATGTATATGTATATGTATATGTATATGTATATGTATATGTGTGTATATATATATATGTATATATATGTAGATATGTATATATATATATATATATGTATACATATATATGTATATATATATACATATACATATATATATATATATAATATTTTATTAACAAAACCTTTTTCAAAAATTAGTTTTAAAATGAAAATTCCCAACTAAATTTCACAAAAACGGCAAGTGCACCGGTCATCATATAGCAAGGGCAAAAATTAGTTTTAAAATGGAAATTCCCAACTAAATTTCACAAAAACGGCAAGTGCACCGGTCATCATATAGTAAAGTATAGGCAAGTCCAGATATCGAATAAGTGGACATTATTGGTGGCTCTCGATAATAAACCTCTATCAACTTCTAAACTAATTAATTATAATATTGTAAATAATTATTAATAGAAAATATAAGCAATTTAATTAAAATTAATTAATCTAACATGACAATTAAAATAAACAAATTAGAATTTAAACTTGGAAACTTGAATACGATCAAATATGTAAATAACTATCTACGTAGGAATCCAAATAACATGCAATGAAACAAAAGCAACAACTTGTATGACTATCTCCAAAAATACGAATATATGGTTAACTAGGTATCTTCTCCCTAAGAAAATCAAAGACATGTGTGAAGCATAAGATAGATTTATTAAAATATCTAACTCCTAGTTTTTCTATCATATTATTTTTAAGATTATATTTTCTAACCCTAAGATATAGAACAACTTAATTAATCCAATTAAATATCCAAAAGCACTAACACCACGAATGAATAGGAGGTTTTAAGCAATATTTATCACACCTAGGTTTTAGGCAAGATAGCACATTATAAAAATACTATCAAATCATAGCCAAACTCCTAATATTATTTCTAATCAAGTTTTAAAAAGATAAAAAAACACAAAGTAAGTAATTTTAACATGCAAAACCTAATCTAAATATCACACAATCAATCAAAAGCAACGTGACAATAACTTTCAAACATAAAATATTTAATTGAGAAAAATCAAGTTCTAATACAAAATCAAAACTAAAACTTTAGTCAAAACATACTCTTTTTCAACCCAATCAAAATAGTACTAGAAAGTTAGTTACACATCATTTTGTAAACATTAAAAACGATAACATAGTTGCAAACTTTAGAAACATAAACGAGAGTAATAATGAAACAAAGAAAAATAATTGAAACTGAATTAAAACAGGGTGATCTTCAATGCTTGATTCAATCCTATGCCTTGAAGTCCTGTTCTTCGTATTTTTTTGTTCTTTTTTCGTCCGTAAATGCTTCTGCCGTCAGCTTCTCCCCTTCTTTGTTTCTTCCAAAGAAAGTGGGTCTTCTTCTTTCGTGTGTTGAATCTCGCACCGCCTCCAACTTCATATTGGGCCTTTAGCCCATTAAATAATTTATTAGAATTTGCAACACGTGAATGTGATTTTTAATCTTACATGTTTTGAAATTTAACTCTCAATTTAATATAAACTGCATAGACTTAAGATCTACAAGTGAGTTGCATGTAATTGAACTAATTATTGTTAGTTTAACTACAAACCAATTCATGATTCATAATATTAACTTTTCAATAATTCTAACTTTCTAGTTAAATTTTATTAACTCATTTTGTTTAAAAGGTTTAACATTCAAAATTCTAGTTGTAACATCATTTGGTTAAAGTTTTGCTATCAATCTTAAATTTAGTTTAAATATATAATTTCTCTCTTGGTCTCTTAAAACCTACAAAATCTAAATATGAATCAATTAGACGTAATATTTAATAATAAGTTACCAAAAACTATTCAAAAAGTGTATGAGACATTTATATATTAATGTATTATTTTGACGACATCAAATATCTTAACACTTAAACTTTGTTTGTTCCTAGGCAAAACTTAGCACATGACACATCTAACTTTAATATACATGATGCCAAACTAAATTAACGTCACCCGTTTTTCCAAAAGACACAATCAACAATCCGTCATAATGAATAGAATTACAACTTAACAAGCAACCATGATACCAATGTTGAAAAACAAAAGCACTAACTAAGTTCATTTCATTTAAAGACTTTAAATGCACAAGAATCCACAACTTCTCACAATGTTCTTTCTTTTTAGTTTGTTTAGTGGACTAGTATAAGAGGTACTAGTTTATATTTGTGGACTCTCGATATTATTATAACATGAAATTATCATAAGCTTGTAAAAGTATCACATCTACACAACTAACAACTGAACTTTGCACAAATTAAGTAGGTTTTAACATGGGTTGTAACATAGCTAAGGCGAAAGGTAGGATTAAACAAGGGGAAAAACAAGGCTAAGGTGTCTTGAGAAACCCGACTTTGCTAGGCTAAATAAGAGCATAATACGCAATTTATAAGTGAAAAAAAGAATCACACTACTAATAGATTTTTTTTTGTTTTTTTTTCTTTTGCATTTCAGGGATTTAACGAACATAATGACACATTCTCAGCCAAATGTAAGAACTGATGCTAACTAATCAAACATAACAAATGAATCATGCTATTTAAACACTAACTTAGTTGGATTTTCTAAACACACGGGTTAACACAAAGGCTTAAACAAATAAAGGGTAGGCTACCATGGGTTAAACAAAGGAAAATGGTAAATAAACGGCTCAAAATGGCTAATTAGTGGATGATGTTCAAGGTAAGGTAATCATAAGGTAAACTCAAGGCTAAATCTTAGGTGGTTGTACCACTTTTGTGCACACTTGAAGTTTATGGTCTTGATGTGTATAACCTAGACAAGTTCTCAAATGCATGTAATAGTGTGACATAAACGCTCCACCAAACAAATACATGTGAAATGCAAATAATCAAGAATTAAAGGCTTAATCTCACATGAAAATGGAGGTAATCAAGGTATAAGTTGTGGATAATTGCACGTTTATTATCTCTCTATTTATCTCACTTAATTAGATGTCTATACCATTTTATTTTGAAAAAGCGCTTGGTAAGTTAACTTAATCATGTGACTTAAATAAGTGAATCTTGCTCTAGGTTTAACTAGTTAGCGGTTAATTGGCATCACATCATGATTCGTGCAAGTCATGCTTTATATGCATGGACGAGTGATATTTAGTGCCTTTTTCTCTCTTTTTTATTTTTTTAATTTTTTTTAAATTTCAAGGATTTATCAAATAATATATATGTTTTCGACCCAATATGTTTAAGTTTTGCCAACTAACCTATCCCCACACTTAACTCAAACATTTTTCCTAATGTTTGAACAAAAAATATAAGTAATTAAGATAATAAAAGTGCAAGAAATAGAAAAATTGAAACTCCCCTAATATATAACGTGTAATGATAGAAGGTTCACTGATAATGTAAATGGCATCCCTGCATTTCAACTTCACAGATAACATTAAGCAAATTGTCATCCATATAACATCTTGTATTTTCTATTAACTAAAAGTTAATATCATTATATTCTTGTAAGGACCATTTTTGTCAATTATGAAATTTGTGGTTTACTTATGCTTATTTGTTAGTTTGTCGTTAATTTTTAATATAAAACTTAATAATATAAATATTAAATTGAATAATAATAATTATAATAATAATAACAAATATAATAAATTATAATAATAATAACACTAATAATAATGTCAATAATAATAATAAATAGTAATAATAATAATAATAATAATAGTTTATAAAAGTTATTAACTTAAAAATATTTTAAAACTTCAAATTAAATTAGTTCAGGGGTTTGTTTTGTTAGTTTATAAACTTTAAAAAAAAGTTTTATGCATAAGATAATAAGAAATCGAAGTTGAGGGACTATTTGTGTAAATTGTAAACCCAACCCCCCTTTTTCCCTTTCTCTCTCCCCGATAATCCGGTCACCAGACGGCCAACCTCTGGTTGAGCTTCGGTGACTATCGAACCCTCGGAAATGGATCGATTTTAAAATCCTAATATGCTAATCGACTCGGAGGGACATCTCGAACTCGAACCCATGACTTAATTGGACTTTAAAACTCGATATTAAAGAGAATCGAACTAAAACAAACACCTCAATCGACTCTAAACCGTTCAACGTAAAAATTTTGATGATTAATCAAATTAATCAAATAGAAACGTTCGGATAGTCATTGTAAAGCTTAATGCATACTTTAATTCGAGTTAAACAATCAATTAAACACCTAATTGTAACTGAAATAATTGAACAAAAGCCAAAACTTGTTCGGCAGCTTAACGTACAAATCGAAGCTATATATCAGAGGGAAAATGTCCCCTTCGATCCCTTTCAACTCTCCTTAACCTTAATTTCTTGAAAACTCCACACGAACATCGATTTCAGACACCTTATTCTTTGCATGTGGACCGAGACTAGACCAAGCGTAATCACTTCAATATGTTCCTAATCAAGTAAGTAAAATATACCTACATACTCAATTACGCTTAAAGATTAAAAGCTTTAAGTTTAATCTGGTTAAAACACACAAATTGATGTTTAATTTGATTTGATTTCATTCTAGGGTTCATGCGAATTGGGGATTCTTTACAACTAAGTTTTTATATTTTAAGAACCGTGATATACCACGTCCACGACCTTAGCTCACTGGTAAATCACATGCATTCTCTCGTAGAGGTCCTGAGTTTGAACCCAGGCAACCTCAAATATTTTTAGTGCTTTCTAGCTTATAAGAAAATATAGGAAAATTTCTTAAAATTTTAAAAAATAGTTTTGTAAACCATATTATGTTTTAAGTCACTTAATAAATTCATGAAAATTTATTTATTTAAATAATTTGATATTTCTATGAAACAAAGGTTATAATTAGGTTATTTTTATAAAATAGATTTTAAATAATGATGTATATCACTACAAATTATTATTAGTTCAAACCTTATTGTTTTAAATCATAATTTTTACAAATAAATATAAAAAGATAATTACATTTTATATTTAAGCTTTGTTAATTATTATTGTTGGAGTTGTACAAGATAGTCTATATTATCAACACAGTCAAAGTCAACAAAAGTCAATGTCACGGTCAAAGTCAACAAAAGTCAAACTCGACACGTTCGAGATGAAGAACCGAGACAAGACGTTGAAGATTTAGATGACTAGGAGTTATATTGTAATAAATATATATTGTGTGAACAAAATATATTTTATCTTGTTTTTAGTCATTTTTATGCTTAATATGTAATTTTGTATTAATTAGCCTAAGTCTAGGGGGTTAAGTGCAATTAGTGAATAGTAGTCTAGACTATAAATAGGTTAATTGTCATTAGGTTTTGGATAATGGTTGCATGACCAATAGAGTGGGGATTATTTGTAAACATATATTTTGAAATCTAATTGAAGATCAAAGGGGTTTTAATTATGATTATCATATTTTGATCTATAATGTTCATGATTTGATTCAAGTGTGATTATCCTGGAGTTACAATTTGGTATCAGAGCCATTTTGAATCAAATTCACTAAAGATTTGAAGATTTTTAGAGAGAGAAGTTGAGGTTTTGGTTGTTTTTGTTCAATATCATGTTTTCATCAATTTCGGATCATTTTTTAGTGTTATTGATATGGAAATTGATTGAAGTTTGCTTGTTATTGGTTGGGAAAGCTCTGTTAATCATCAGGTTTCAAATCCATTGAGATTTGGGCGTTTTCAGATTGATTTCGTGTTGAAAAAGCTTTTCAGCTTCGTCCAGCAAAATTACCAGTTCATCTAGTGAAACCACTTGTTCTTTCAGCGAAACTACAAGTCTTTTACACTTTGTAGTTAATTTCAGCGTCTCAGCGAAAGTAGTGATCTTGAACAAAAGTTCAACAGTGCTTGTGTGCATATTACAAGCGAAATTGTTGTCGAAGGTATCTTTGAATGAAAGTTCAAGCTTGTTTTGTGCGAAATTGTCGGCGAAACTAAGCAGACTAAAGCATTTGGCTAGTGAAACTGCTGCCGAAATTTCCAACGAAACTACTGTCGGCTCAGCGAAACTAGATTTTTCTATGAAACTACAAATTCGGCGAAATTATCATTTTGTTTCAGCGAAACTAGAATATCAAAGATGACTTTTTCCCCTAGTTGGGATTAATTGATTTTATCCCGATAAAGAAACTTTCACTAATTTTAAAAGATTTATAAAAAATTATAATATTCTAAATATAATATTTTTAAATATAATATTTTTTCCCGGGGGAGAATTATTTTACAAATTTTGGAAAAAATATTTTTGCTAATAAAAATGGCTTTTGCAGAACTATTTAAATCCTTCAAATCTGATAATCTAATAATTGCACAATGTCGGTTTGATAATTTTGCAGCTTTAAAAAATAAAAGGATGTCCGGTTTTCTTTATCATTTTCTGTTGGTGGCAAACAATCTGAAGAAGTTTGATGCCTAATTGGGAAATCATGAACAAGTTCTAAGATTGCTTGATTCTCTCCCATCAGAATGGAGCTCATATGGCAAGTCAATTAAACGAGATAAAGGTTTTCAGGATTACAAACTAATGGAGGTGATCAACAAACTGAAAGAAATGGAGTTGGATATCAAACGTCATGAGTACTATGAAGAGACATATCTAACTCCAAAGATCACTTCAAACTCCACAGAGAAACCATAAGAGAGATCAGATGTCATGAGTACTATGAAGAGACATATCTAACTCCAAAGATCACTTCAAACTCCACAGAGAAACCATAAGAGAGATCAGATGTCATGAGTACTATGAAGAGACATATCTAACTCCAAAGATCACTTCAAACTCCACAGAGAAACCATAAGAGAGATCAGATGTCATGAGTACTATGAAGAGACATATCTAACTCCAAAGATCACTTCAAACTCCACAGAGAAACCATAAGAGAGATCAGATGTCATGAGTACTATGAAGAGACATATCTAACTCCAAAGATCACTTCAAACTCCACAGAGAAACCATAAGAGAGATCAGATGTCATGAGTACTATGAAGAGACATATCTAACTCCAAAGATCACTTCAAACTCCACAGAGAAACCATAAGAGAGATCAGATTCTGGCTTCAATTCTGACGGTTTACAGAAACCTAGAATTGAAGAGGTACAAGAGGAGCTTAAGCAGACATCAATGGATAAAGGTGGAGCTGAGTTGAATGATAAAGTTTTTGATGCTGAGAAGGAAGAGGAATGGAAGCGAAATACAAGAGTTTGCAACTACGAGAAGGCTCTTACTGCTGAAAGAGTGATCCTGGATCTTCCATACGAGACAGTTCAGGATATGTGTTCATCTTCTTGCAAAATTAGACTATTTGGTGTGTATAAATCTAATAGGTTACTTTTAGATAACCAAAAGGAATTAACCACCATAAACGCAGAACTTAAAAAGCAAGCTCAAATTAATCTTTTAAACGAAAGAGTCACCTTGGCTGAATTTGAAACAAGCAAGCTTAAAACAAAGCTTGACAGATGGACCATATCCGGAATGAAAAAGGAAGAGTTACTATTTAAACAAAGGGGAACTAGGATTAAAACGGGAGTGGGTTGTGGCGAAAATCCATACGTCTATCCTCCTCCTAGCACTCATTGTTACTCTCTTATGCCTCAACCTCATTCGTCTAATGATTTGATTGAACCTGCAGAAACTAATAGTTTAAATGCATGTTTAAGCAGCGTTAATCTTAAAGAGGTTAGAGATATACAGAATTCTCCTGTAGGTTTGGGATTCCTTGGGCAGGGATCTGATAAGATTAATGACGATTCCACCTCTGGTGTTCCAAAACCAATATCAGTTGCTTCTCCAACCTTCTTCAATAAATTCAAAACAAGTAATATTCCTTCGTTTGTTCCTGTCAAGTTTGTTAAAGAAGGAATGGTTGTCGAATCATCAAGCAATCAGAATCCTATAAGCGAATCCGACACAATAGGATATGTCAATCAAGATCCGTTGGAGAAAGATCTGTGTATACAAGACTGGACAAGCTCAGATGATGAATCAATCACAGAGGTGTGTGTTGGTTCCTCATAGATCAAGATGTCTCCTAACATTGTCAAATCACAAAAGCTTCCAAAAGCTTAATCAAGACCAATACGGATCTCTTCTCCAATTGCAAAGCAACCCAGTCAATCAGTGAAGATCTTATTCCCTATTCAGCATGGCAAATGCCAAAACAAGCAAAAATCTGCTACAAGCTCAAAGCAATCCTTCTCAGCACCTGCACAACACGGGACTACAAAGAATCAAAAGCCATTCAAGGCTTTTTTGATTGTGGAAAAGAAGGTCATGTGGTAAAGAAGTACCCTCAAAAACTTGCTTCGAATGGTAAAGGCTGTTAAGTCATCGCTGGATCGGTAGACATCCGAGCGTGTTCTTGACGGAAGGAAACAAAAACCAAAACCAAGAGACAAACGAAAACACGAACTATAATAAAATGGTTTCATTGATAAAACCTAATGATTACAAGCTCGTTATAACATAAGAATCACGACTCTTAGCAAGGGGAGATCGAGCATGATCTCCCTTCTCATCCGGTAGCACCTAGGCCCCGGGCACAATCCTTAATCTCTCTACACAATGAAACTGGTATTTATATGCCTCAGCCCATATCAGATGCAGCTGGGCCATTCGTACGATTGGGCCATGCGTATGGTTCAATCGTACGAATGGACCATACGTATGGTTCAATCGTACGACTAGACCATACTTATGGTTCAGTCTTACGAATGACCCAATCACATCTCTCAGTCGCATGACTGTTCCATTAGCATGGCTCAGTCGTACGACTGAGTCCCATTCGCATGTGCTCCTGCAAATGACCCAGTTTCATGTGCTTACAACATATCAGGTGTATTACATTAAGCCTAAACTATTCGACAAGCGACGGACACACTATATATGACAATATATGCTCCAACAAATTCCCCCTTGGACGTTGCTTGCGTATAGTAGATAAC
>BJCM01241791.1:0-12144 GCA_018326385.1 Flaveria bidentis | reverse complement strand
CATTATATATTTTATCTCTATAAAAACACAAGATATACGAATAAATAAACACGTTTCCACGTTACGCGATAAACTTTCTTAATTAACATTTAAAACATATAAACACATAAACATAACACCATAATCACATTATCAACTAGATTATCACTCATTTAACATTATTAATTATTATTAAGTCACCAACGTTAAACGACAACTAGTGTGTGCTCACGACACGTGTATGCAAAACTTAACGGAACTAACAGAGTTGGATAACGGAAATTTACCGGATGTCACAGTAAGGATTCACGACTTTAAATAAAACATAACACCGTAAACATATTATACTATAAATTACATAAGAAGGTCGGTGAGTTACCTTCTATGTTTTTCTCGAAGATTAAATAGTTTACTTTTAGATCATAATTCAGAGGTTTAATGAGAGCAATTGATAACACATGTTTCACATGTGGGTGCATTTTTTTGGGTTTTTTTCCTTTAGATTTTGTTATATTTGTATATTTAATTTTTTTTTAATCATTAGACCATAACATGCAAGACGTAATAGTATTTTTTTATCTTTGCTTCAGTTTCTAAAATTGAACCGCATCAATTTTATGTGCTTAACAACGTTGTTGTCATTGTCGTTACACGCCTTACAAAGTTTCCAAGCGCATGCCGCAACACGCGTATTTAATTTCTAGTTTTTATATTAACAATGTGATGAAGGACTATTCAAACTTTTGCTTTTGTTATGAAGAGCAATCCTAATAGAATAATTATTATAAATTTATATTTTTTACAATTTTCACTCGATTTTGCTTGTGCATATTCATGTTTCATTCACAATGATAATTGTGAGTGAAATCGAGTGGAAATCAAATGTAAATTTCTAAAGCTTATCCTACTTAGCTACCGTGACTACCCTTAGTAACAAAGATTAAAATTGAGAGTGTCATAACATGAATATTATCGATCAATAGATTTTCAAAATCTAATTTGTCAATAATAATAAATGATTAAGTAAATTACAGGAATAGTTCCTATGGTTTATTTTAATATATGGATTTTGTCCTTTTTATCTCTAAAAGTTATATTGATTGTTCTTTCTTTTAAAACACAAAGGTCCTTTTATCTCTAAAAATTATATTGATTGCTCTTTCTTTTAAAACAAAAAGGAATTAGTATTTTAATTTTAATATTTAATAATTTAGTAAAAATTTAAAGTTAAAAGAACTTTCATAAACTTCACTTAGGCCTCAAGACGGCCAAGCCACATCATACTCTTTAGGGTTTCTTTCAAACTTGTCGTTCTCTCCCACCCACTTACCACCACAGTGTACCAAGGGGTCAGCCCTTTTTTCACATTAAATAGTACAAAGAACTCCACATACTTGTCTAAATTAAGCATGATATAGTACAAAATTTGTACTTGTAAGTTAAGAAGAAAATGTTTACATTGACACACAAAATGTATTAAAGATGAAATATTAACATCTAATACCAATTTATTTCTAAGAGTTAAATAGCTATGCAAGTATAGTGTATGGTTGTCATCTATTGCTTCCCCTCTAATTTTAGTATTTAGTATTTAGAGGACATGATTTTCCCTTCATCACTATTCCAAGTATGAACTAGTTTTTCTCTTACATCTTGCCTAATTGGATAAGACTTTAGTGGAATAAGGAAAAGTAGTTGTTGTTTGTTTTTCTGTAACAAAATGTTTACAGTCTATCCACCACATCTATAAACATCCGCATGAGAAAAGAAGAATCAAAACTCTATAGTCTGTAACTAGAAGAATGCTTATTTTTTTAATGTGTGCAGACTGCTAAAATCAACTGGTGGTGGTATAAGGCGGTGTTAGACGGTGATGGTGATGGTAGATTATGGGTGGTGGTGGTGGTGGTAGCGGATGGTGGTGGAGGTGGACAGTGGTGGTGGCGGATGGTGTTGGTGGCGGAGGTGGTAGTGGTGGAGGATGGTGGTGGTGGTGGAGGTGGTGGCGAAGATGGTGGTGGAGGACAGTGGGGGACATGAGTGGTGGTGGGTGATGGTGTTTAATACTCTGCAGACTTTAGATGTGGTTATGACAAGTCTACACCATACAGACCTTGGGTAGACTTTTTTTAATACAAATTCTTCCAAAAATCAAAACACTCCGCAGACCTTAACGTTTGCGTGTGGTCTGCATGGCACAAACAAAAGAGGTAAGAAAGATATTTTCTGAAAAACAAACACCCCCTTAGTTTCTCTCCAACCTTTATGCCTAGTTTACTATTAAAGATATTTCAATTTTTTTATTTGAATTATATAATCAAACACACTTTATTTGATTGTTTATTTATATATATTTTTAATTGTTATGAAATAGGCTAAAGTCTTGTTGGGTTGCTATCTAATTAGAAATGTTAATGGGCTTATTAAAGATTCTGGGCTAGTAGGCTTGAAGATTTTGCTAGCTCGTTTCTGGTAAGATGATGGCCCAACAACAACCCTTTCATTTCTAAATTACACATCGTGATCGTCGGGATGTAGTTCGGGTCGGTTACTTAGATTATTTATCTAACTCTCTCTCTTAAACATTTTTTATCTTTATTATTATGTCCACAATCAAGGTTTTTGTTATCTATTTGATTCCTTAAGTTCTTCATGTCATGGTCGAGTTCTTGCAACATGTCATCGCCTTGATAATTTGGAGTTTATTTGTCTGATTTTCTTAAATTATTAGTTTTTAGATTGAGTTTTATCTTGATGTTTTAGTTTATACTATTGCTATTCTTCCATACATTATTAATATGATACTTTTTGACCTAGTATTATGATAGGATATTTTTTCCTTTCATTCTAGCATTCTGTTAATATTTGTACACTATTGTCCATCTAGGGTTTTTAGATCTGAATCCCTAAGTGTCTGGTTTTGTATACAGTTAGAGCGAAGCAATTGCCTTTTTGTTGTTATTAATCTGTTTGGTTTTCTATGAGAACCCTAAAGTATTACGTGAGGATTAGGGTTTTTAACTCGAAACCCTACTTTCTTGGATCTTGTGGATAAAGAGTTGTTGATATCCCATCCTCATGATAAAATGATATCTCCCTAGTATATGTTATCTTGGCAAAGTATAGATCTACTTCTCAATGGTGGAGTACCCTAACTTAGGTGCCCCTCTGGTGAGATTGTTTTATCTTACCCAGCTTTCTCTTTTTCATTTTTTATCTTATGATTATTATCTTGTGTTTAGGCATTTGTTTAACTAGGTTAGGGGTACAACATTATTGATACAACAGAAAGAGCCACACAATGTTCTTATATTTTACATTTATAGTGTTGCATGCCTTTATGCTTATTGCTTACTTTATTTCTAAAGACTATACTCTATATGCATCTTGTGTAAGCAACTAATTTAAAAGTGCATTTGCGTCATTGACTTGATTGATCCTTGATATGGCTTTTTTAATTGTGTGAAAACATAGATATGGTCTTGTTGTTTTTATGTGTGTGCTTGTGTAATTTTCATTTAATTCTTGACTCATTAAGAACTATATCTAGATATGGTTGGCACCACCTTTAGTTGCTTATAATATGTGTCACATCCCAACCGATGATGAAATCATCGGGGTGTACGAATGTTAGTCGATTGCTCTAAGCAGATGGTAATAAATACATTGAAATAATATAAATGTCATTTTCATTAAATTATACTTTTCATTAAATAATACTAAAAAGATGCATTACAATCAAATAGAAACTCAAGTAAAGATATTGAAATTGTCTTTGATTTTGACTAAGTTTAATCCAGAAATATGCACTTAAGTCCACTAATCTACATTATGGAAATCATGTGAAAAAATAACAAGTCAGCTAACGAATTAGCCGGTGAATAAACACAGTTTTGACATACATATATATATTGATTAAAATGTTTGAAACAATTCAATTTATATGGTGATTTTAAATCTTATAAATACAATAATATAACATTAAAGGATAAATGTCAGGACCGTGTATGTATGGAGTACTAACGGATTCTGTGTGAGACCACATCAAATAGTGCGGAATCCTATTTGATTGACGATCTAATCAGTGAGAACATTGACCTGATCGATATAAGAATGAACTAAATATTAAGAACGAGTATGAATCAATCAAGAACTGACTTTGAAGTTGGATTGGCTTTCTTGGACTTTCTGGATGGCTAGGGTTCGTGAAATTATGAAGTATTCGAAGTGTTCTCTCAATTATTATGTTTTTCCACGAATTAAGTGGTATTTATAGGTTTGTAGTTTTCATTCGTACGACTAAACCATTAGCATGGTTTAGTCGTGCGACTGAATCATGCGATTGAGTCATATGCACGACTGAAGGTTCAGTCGTGCGACTGAGTCAATCTTATGTCTCAATCATATGACTGATCCAGTCTCCTGGTTCAGTCATACGACTGGTCCATAAGCATGATGTATTCATGTGTATGGTCCATAAGTATGGTCCATTAGCATGAATACTCATCCGACTAGGTTGAACACATTTCTCAATAATTATTGACTAAGAACTATGTACAATAACTTCAAACCTATATAATATATTCATACATATGAATTATACTCAATACAATAATATGAAATAAATAAACAACAATAAGCATCAACCACATATTATATTTCATTGAATCACTTCATTACATATGTGTAAGACATGAAAGACTTTTACATTTAAGCTTATAAACTAGGAACAACATGTATCTACAAACTACCCCTTGGTCCTAGTTTACTCTATTGTCTAACACTCTTCACATGTTCTTTGAATTTCTTGTACTTCTCCTCTTTTGTAACTCTTGCATGTATTTCAAATACAAAGCAGAGTCTTATGACGTGTTAAAACTGGAGAGCTTGTACAATATCTTGCGTGTCATAGAACAGTGGCCACTTATATAATGTGTAGACATCTTCAGTTGACAAGTTTGTAAGCCATATTGGGTCAAATACCCGGATAGTATCTATCTTTCCATCTCTGTTTAGAACTATGACTACTTCGCCCGTTCGTAGAGAAGATCTAAACATGCCAGACGGTTGAGCTCAAAACCCGGAAGAGTCTTCAGATCATGAGGATATCTGAAGTACTCGATTCCTTTCTCCCTTTTCACAGCATAGACTTCTAAGTCTTCAAAATACGCCCACGCTATAATCTTGCACACTTTTTGATGTCTTTTGACTTTGTAGAGATTTGTGTAGGCATTCTGCTTTGGCAGCATGCGTTGGGGTTTCATCTCTGCAAAACAAGCTGCCCATTCAGCTTTCTTGATATCAACATTTGTGTCCGAAGCTTGGGCTGTGCTTTCTTCTTTCTCTTTTTCCTTCTCTACTTCATCCAACTTATCAAACGTACCACTATCAAATGTTTCACCCAAGTTGGGATATCAGTGTATTGTGGATAATGCTCAGCAGTGACATCTTCTATCTCTATTTCATCTACATTGTTCAGCTCATCATCACTCACGACATCAACTTTTGGAGCGTCTTTGACCAGCTCATCAGGATTCAGCTTGAATATTTCGGCGAGCTGTTCGTCCGTAAGATCATGTATAATCTCTCCTCTTCTGGAGTGTAGCTCACATATCTCCTGACTATCCCTTGCAAGTCAAGAATCATGGTTAGTTGAGTCTTGACTTGCTGAAGGGGCTTGACATCATACTCGTCTGTCTGTTGAGCGTCATTTTTGTCTTGATCTTCTGGTTCTTCAGCTGGAGGAGCTGAGGATGAGGCTCCTTGATCTTGGCTTCATTTAGTACACCTCTCTTGAGCTTAAGTAGATGTTGATGTAACAGCATCACCTTCCTCATCATCATCATCCTCTTGATCTTTTCTTCTTGGTCCTCCTTCCTCAACATCTTCCTCTAAATCATCTTCATCCTCGTCATCATCATCATCATCATAATCACCATCACCATCACCATCCTTGATCTTTAATGGCTCGGTATTTGATCCCTTGAGCTTTAGCAGTATCTGCTTGTTCTTCTTCTCAAGCTCCTCTATCCTTTTCATCGACGCCAACACTAGCTCACTTTGACCTTTAAGCGCGTGGTGGGCTCGGCCTAATGCTCTCTCATACTGAGCGCTCTTCTCACTCAGTTGCACTATCTGCTTTGTCTGAGTCGTATTAACCTCCATCATCTGATTTAGCTGAGTAGCTCCTTGCTCATCGGTGGCAATTAGTCTCAGCACAATCCAGTTCAGGTTAGCCAGCTGCTCCTCCAAGCCGACCATGGGTAGAGTAGGTCCTGGTGAGAGTGTGGATTGGGTGGAGGGACCAGCTTGTTGAGTGGTGGTAGATGTGGTGAATATGGGAGGTGGAATGTGAGTGGGATGTGGTGGAGTGGCTATGGTAGTGGTGATGGGTGGAGTGATAGTGGTGGTGGGAGAAGTGGTGGTGGTAGTGGTGGATGTGGTGGTGGTGGTTCGTGATGTGATAGTGGTGGTGGTTATGGTAGAAGTGGTGGCTGTGGCAGAAGATGTAATCACAGTGAACCTCGGCCTCTTACCCTTTTTGCCATGAGGGTGAGCCATTCTCTTCTTCCTGGAGCCCTTTGCCATAGGCGCTCCCCTTTGGCTGCTAGACTGGTCGGGGGTGTATGTAGGATTAGTAACATCAGTAGAATCACCCCTCGACTCCGCCTGGCGTCCTCCAACCGCCTTTATCCCTTTGTCAGTGGCCACGACCCGACTCCCGACAGTCCTCACTAACGGCTCATCATCAGACTCCTCATCTTCATCGACCAAGAATTCTTGGTGGAAGGAAACACTTTCAGTTCCACCAGGTGCCTCACCACCTTGACCCTGATTATCATTGTCGTCGTCGTCTTCGTCTGTGGGTGCCATGATGGGCTCAACGTCAGAGCCACTGTCATCGTGATACCACTTCTTGCGTGATGGTGCCACGTACTCCGCGTTGGCCAGATGGCCAAATAGTCTCCTTATCGGGGGCTTTACTTGCTTCCCCTGATAGACCTTCATTCGACCCAGTGTCGTATCATCCATCACCTCCAAAACAACTGCATCCTCCCTCTCTTTCGGAAGGGAAGGAAGCTTTTGATCAATGATCATCTGTAGAAATATCGGGTACATGCAGAACCCTTTCCTTCCCCTTGGCCTCTATGTTCTCGACCATGTATGAGAATATCATCTAAGAGAAACAGAATGGGTGGTTTAGCACCAGAGAAAGATATGCATTCTGGATTTGATCTAACATCTCGTCAAATCCTCCTCTCCTCGAAGTAATGCACTTGAGGATAACGTGAGCTAAGTACTTAAACTGGGGGCACATGTTGCTTTTGTTGAGCACACCTGCGTTGTTGTCCCCAGTGTACTTCATCCGGAGAAAACAACCCCTAATTTTCAGAGGGTGTTGCTTGGTTGGGTGGTCTACATCTTCATCTAGATCCACAATTTGCCTAAGATCGGCTGCTGTAACACTGATCTCTTGTCCGAAGATCGAGCTTCGGATGCTATAGGGCTCAGTGGACCTATCAACAGTGGGCCCTTCCCAGAAGGTCTACTGGAGTGATCTGTAAGGAGTGCATGATGTTGATATGGCCTTGAAGATCCTCGATCCCCTGAGAAAGTCAATGATCCCGGCAAACTCGAAATCATTCCGAGTGGTGGTATCCAAGTGAGCACAGATATTGTGCTTGGGGTTCATGGTCCACCTATTAGCCATGTTGTTGTAACACAAGAAAGATATACATTAGAGTTGTGTATTGGAAATTTCAATTGAAACTTAAGCTGTTTCAGATCAAACTGGTTCAATCGTATGATTGAACCATACGACAGAGTTCAGTCGTGCGATTGAGCCTGCGGCTGAGTTCAGTCGTGCGATTGAGCTTGCGACTGAACTTAGTCATATGTTAAGCCATGCGGTTGAGTCAGTCGTGTGAACTGAGTCACCGAATGATTCATTCGCGCGATGGAATCGTACGCCTGGCTCAATCGTGCGACTCAGGTTCATTCGGAGTGTCCATTCATAGATGAATCTGTTTGACACTCTAACCTTGAATCTTGGTCAAAACTTGATGTTAGACGTTGTGGTTAGACTCATTAGATTCGCAGGGACTCTAAATATCACTTAATGTCCTTTATTTCAACGATTATGTCCATTTAAGTGGCCTATTTGAAGAGTTTTGTTGATTTCTTGATTTTAGTCGATTAAGTCAATTAGGGTTCGATTTCACTAGTCATTTTGATCGATTTCAGTCTCATATTACCTGCAGATGAATGAGTAATCGGTTAGAGTCACAATCGGCAGGTAATCAAGGTAAAACAAATTTTGAGCAGAGTGTCTACGTATGGGAGAAGTTTGAGTGCTTTGAAGGGTGGTGAGAAATGCGACCGACTCACCCCTCTATTTATATAGATTTAATGTTCAGTCGTGCGATTGGACCCATATACATGCTTCAATCGTGCGACTGGGGTTTAGTCGTGCGATTGTCTTATACTTCTCTATCCAGTCGTACGATTGGTTCATTCTAGTGATCCAATCGCATGGATGCCCCATACTCATGGTCCAATCGTGTGACTTGCTCATACTTATGGTCCAATCGTGCGATTGGCTCATACTTATGGTCCAATTATGCGATTGGCTCATACTTATGGTCCAATCTTGCGATTGGCTCATACTTATGATCCAATCGTGCGATTGGCTCATACTCACAAACACTTAAACTTTTACTTTGTGATATTAAACATTATGAACACTGGTCGTCTCAAACATGACCTCTTTTTGAATTTAAGATCATTTGATCACCTTAGACGTGATTCTTTTTTGAATTTAAGACCATTTGATCACCTCATACGTGATCCTTTTAATTTAAAACCATTTGATCACCTCAGACGTGATCCTTTTAATTTAGAACCAATTGGTCACCTCAGATATGACCACTTTTAGTGAGTGATCATAGATTAAATCTAGTTGTATAGTCTGACTTTTACCTAACAAACAACTAGAAAAATAGAAAAAACACTTTGAAATTAAAACAAAACAAGACATATTTTTGTGTTTTTGATTAGAGATAGATTGAAATCTTTTAGAAAAAATGACTAGCAGATTTTTCTTCCTGAACAACATAGCTTCAAGTTAGTTTGATCATTTCTAGAACGATTCATTATGGAATCATACACAGGTATATCAGAATCATTTGGGACATTTTAATAAAACATTTTGATGTTGGATTATTGTTCTGACCGAGAGTCAATAGCAATTTTAGGAAATCATACTAGAGCTATAAGATGCACACAATGATTTTGACTGTCAAGAGTTGCCCCTCACGATGATTGTTAGTATATCAGTCCACTTAAATCCATACACATATTTTTGACTCAAATTGGTGATGAGTTAGGTTTAATTATTTCAACAAGCATTTTTGACTCACACTGGTTTAATTATTTCAGTAGGAGGCGCAATCAGCAATGAATTCTAGAATATTTAGGTTATGCTTATCCTCAAGTCAGTGCCACCGCACAGCAGAGAGGCACACAACCTATCTTCTTATTAGAGCATTTATTTTTCTTTTTGCACATAACGCACCAACAACATACGTTATTAGCTTGATTGCACTTAGCATTTTTCCATGTGTTTTGCTCATTTTTATGGTCATCCGCACACATTTGTGGTGTTTATTTTGCTCGTTACCCCTTATTGGAAATGCGTTGATTGTGTTAACCAAGGATAAGATGGAAACCCACAGCAAGTTGAACAACTTAGTTTGAATTTAAAACACCAATGAGGTCTACTCATCTATTATGTTGAATCTACCGACACATCATATAGTGAACTAGCAACCGCTAGGTCTACTTTCTCTATGTTACCTCAGTAGCAGACTAGTTTTACTATCACTTTTCCTTTTATTTTGCTTAGACTTCTTAGACTTATACTTTAAATTTTGTATCTTAATCATTTCAATTCTTTTGAAGTCCCAAACAATTTATTCCCTTTGTACTATCATTTTTCATAAATGTTGAATCCAACTCACAGATTTTATTTCATTTCTTTTAGCTAAGCTACCATCCTCCCTCGTTTTTTTAAGTAAATGAATACTATAAGTAATTTAATACTGAACTAAACTATTCTCCCCCTAAAATACTAAAACCGAAAATCTTTTTGTGTTTTTGAATTTTTAATAGACAAGAAAATAAAATAAAATTAGAAGAAAATAAAAAAGAACAGAAAAACTTGTCGGACTACGCACTTTCTTCTTCTAGAATCACATCACTTTTCTTTTTCACGCCATCCCTATGTACTATCATTTTCCATAAATGTTTTTGTGTAGAGATCGGCACGTTGAAATCCATATTAATTTTAACAACATCGATTAATTTCTTTTCAAAACAATCACGTATAAAGTGATATTTAATACCGATGTGTTTAGTTTTAGGATGATGGGCCTGATTTTTGGTGACAATAATAGCAGCAGAATTATCAACAAAAATAGGGGTGTTAGAAAATTGCAAACCATAGTCGCGCATTTGCTGTTGAATCCAAATAATTTGTAAACAACAACTTGTAGTAGCAACATATTCAGCTTCACAAGTTGACAAAGCAACTGATGTCTGCTTCATACATTGCCAGGTGACTAACCGTCTCCCAAAGAACTGACATCCCGCAGATGTGGACTTGTAATTCATCTTGCAACCACCATAGTCTGAGTCAGTATACTCTGTAAGCTCAAAGTCATCATCATGAGGATACCACAACCCGAGTGTTGGAGTACCCTTCAGATATCGAAAAATTCGTTTAACTCCGATGAGATGATTTACTTTTGGTTTGGCCTGATATCTTGAACAAAGACACGTGGCGTACATAATATCAGGACGAGAGGTTGTGAGATACATAAGGGATCTGATCATTCCTCTATACATGGTAGCATCAACCAGATCACCATTTTCGTCGGGTGCCACGTCATGGTTCATGGCAAGTGGAGTTCCAGTAATAGAAGCATTCTCCATGTCGAACCGACTGAGGATATCACCTACATATTTGGACTGATGTAGGAAGATTCCTTTTGGTGTCTGATCAGCCTGTAAGCCGAGAAAGAACTTCATCTCCCCTATTGCACTCATCTCAAACTCTACTTTCATTACAGATTCAAATTCTTTACATAACTCTTCATCCTTGGAACCGAAGATTATGTCGTCCACATATGTTTGTACCAGCAGTAAATCACCTTCTTTTTCTTTGATGAATAACGTACAGTCAATCACCCCATTACGAAAGCCATGTTTCACTAGATAAGTTGAGAGTTTCTCATACCAAGCTCTAGGGGCTTGATGGAGCTCGTAGAGAGCCTTGTCCAGTTTGTAAACTCTATCCCAATGATAAGGATCCTCAAATCCTTCGGGTTGACTGACGTAGACTGTCTCATGGATTTAACCATGAAGGAATGCTTTTTACATCTAGTTGATAGACTTTAATCTTCATGTAGGATGCATAGGCTAGAAAGATACAAATTGCTTCCATCCGAGCCACAGGTGCACGTAGTCATTGCCTTCGACTTGTCTAAACCCTTGAACCACAAGTCGAGCCTTATTTCTGATTATAACTCCTTGGTCATCTTTCTTACACTTCAAGACCCATTTAGTGCCAATTACCTTAGCACCTTTTGGTCTGTCCACAAGGGTCCATACTCCTAACTACTTGAACGGTAGGAGTTCTTCTTGCATAGCACTGACCCATGCCTTATTGTTTAAGGCTTCACTTACATATTTTGGCTCAAACTAAGACACAAAACATCGATAAGCACCATTGTGAAGATAGACTTTTTCCATGATTGAGGCATAATCAGCTGAGTATAGCTGATTTCGTGTCTGCACTCCCGATAGTACATCCCCAATGACGTTGTCAAGAGGATGATACACATTAATGCGAGATCCGGGAGTGGTGGGAACAACTACTTCCTAATCCAGATTTTGAATTCCTGGTTCAGTGTCGGTAGCGTTGGAGTATGAGGTTCAAATGTGTTAGAGGCATCAAGATCTGATGCTTGTGTACTGTCATTAGCAGGAACCTGTTCCTCCTGGTCCACATTTTCCACCTCCACTGCTTCATCAGAGGAGGAGGAGTCGCTTACATCAAGTGCTCCCCCTAAAGGATTAGAAGAATCGTCTAGTGGAACCGATGCT
>BJCM01241782.1:5354-18924 GCA_018326385.1 Flaveria bidentis | reverse complement strand
ATATGCAGAATGGAGATCAAGTACAAATATGATGATCAAAAGGATGCAGTATCATATTTCAACAAGAAAATGGTTTCAAGATTGAAGGAGCTTTCTGTTTTGAAGTAATGATTACAAGTAGCTAAGCCTAAAAGGGAGTATTGTTAGGTCTAGGATCAGTAAATCTAAACCATTTTGTATAAGCTTAGTACTTGAACTAATATCTGTAATGAATTGTTGTAATTCATTATTGTGCGTGCATTAAATGTATAGGTTAACCGATATATATTTGTGTTGATTTATGTATGTTTGCAGGTACAAACATTATACTTAGTCAATTTCGGAAATTGACTAAGTGTAAGAAACATCTATGCATCAACATTTAGTTCTTCTGTAGATATGTTTCTTACAATTAACAAAAATCCGAAGATAATCTGTGGATTCCCCATCAATGAGTGAAGTAATAATTCCAAGTGAAGATTCCTACGGAAGAACCAGTTTGCATCGGAAGAACAATATTCCTACGGAAGAACAATTGTTGCGGAAGAACAATCATCTACGGAAGACAACACTACTGCGGAGTTCAAACACTTGTATTCAAATAATACAAGTGTTACAAGTCAACAATTCAGTTATATGAATCCCAAGAAATCCGGAGATTCCTTAATTGAAACAATTCAAATCCCAAGAGATCCGGTGTTTCCTTAACAGAAACATCATTGTCTATATATTTGGATACTAGGTTTCGAATTAAGGACGGCAAAAAAATGGCTACGATGACAATACAACAGTTTCATAACAGAGAAACATCACATCCAATCACACAACCAAACCCTAACAGCCGTCACATCATCAAAACACAAAATTCAATAGCATTCGTTCATTGTTTATTTGTAATCATTAACATGTTTTTATGAAATACGTTTGAATCGAATTTAACATTTTTAATTCATTAATTGTGTTCTTGAATCATTATTGATATTGAATTACTATACAAACAATTAAACCAAGCCAACGTTGATTCCGAAAATGTTGACTTGATCTCAACCAACACTGATAATTCCTGATTGCGATCCTTGGATTCATAGAAAGATTATTGGTGGCCGGATATGAAGCATGACGTAGTGGAGTATGTGAGTAAGTCTCTTACTTCTTTGCAAGTGAAGGCAGAGCATTAGAAGCCATATGGGAAGATCCAACCTTTGGATTTACCCGAGTGGAAGTGGGAGCATATCACCATGGACTTTATCACAAAGTTACCGCGTACCGGTGAAAAGGTATGATGCCATTTAGGTGATAGTTAATCATTTGACGAAGAGTGCCCACTTCCTATCGATCTGTGAAACATATTCCTCTGAGAGACTCGCGGATCTATTCATCAAGGAGATTGTAATCCACCATGGTGTACAGGTGTCTATAGTGTCTTATCGTGACACTCAGTTTACATTCAAGTTTTGGAAGAGATTTCATGATGCTATGGGGATGAGGTTACATATCAGCACGACTTATCATCCCCAGACAGATGGTCTGTTTGAAAGGACCATTCAGATGCTAGAAGATATGCTTCGGGCATGCGTCATTGATTTTGGAGGAATTTGGGACGCCCACTTACCATTAGCTGAATTCTCATACAATAATAGTTACCATGTCAGCATTGGTATGCCCCCTTATGAGATGCTATACAGTAGGAGATGTAGAACACCCGCTTGTTGGGGCTATATTTTCCATAAAGAGTTAGGGAGCATTGAGGTGGTCGAGAATACGACTGAGAAGCTGGAAAGGATCAAGGCCTTTATGAAGGCAACTAAGGATAGGCAAAAGTTGTACGCCGACAAGAGACGTAGACTGATTGAGTTCAAGGTTGGAGATAGAGTTATGCTGAAAGTCTCTCCTTGGAAGGGGATCATTCGGTTTAGAAAGCGGGGAAAGTTGAGCCCGAGATATGTAGGGCCTTTCCTAATCATTACTCGAGTAGGAAAGGTGGCCTATAGATTGGAATTACCTAATGAGTTAATTGAAATTCACCGACATTCCATGTATCTCATCTGCGCAAGTGTTTAGCTGATGAAGATATGGTTGCACCACTGAGGATATTGAAGTGGATGAACGGCTCAATTATGTTGAACAACCAGTGGCGATCATCGATCGCAAGGAGAAGAAGCTAAGGAATAAAGTGGTTCCACTTGTGCAAGTATAGTGGAAGCACAGGAAGGGGTCAGAGTCCACTTTTGAAGTTGAGGAGGAGATGAGGCAACATTACCCTCAACTATTCAGCGACTAACAGGTTTGAAGGGCGAAACCTAAATAAGGGGGGTGGACTTGTAACGCCCGGAATAAAGTCAAAACGAGCCAATTAATAAAAATGGGCTTAGCCAAGATTATTTAATGAAAATAAGCGGAAAATGGATGATGGACTAGGTAAATCTCACGGGTTATGAGTTCGACGATTTTAAGGTCCCGGGAACGCCTGGTATATATAAACGGTTCAACTTGAGCCACTCTCATTTGCAACTCAACACTCATTTTCTAGAGAGAGTGTAAAGAGAGAAAGTGGAGAGAAGTGGTGATTCAAGGCTCGGTTGATCAAGAGATTGAAGATTGGTGTTCGTGGACATTCAAACAACCAAGAAAAAACCAAGAACCCAGGTAAGAAACATCATTTAATCGTTTCTTTGAGGGTAATCCTAGATTCTAGGGCTTGGGGTTTTTGAAAGTGGCAAAGAATCGCCAAAAACTCACGTTTTGGTGTAAGAAAACATGTAGAAAGCTTAGATATAGCTTCTTGGGTGATAAACCAAAGTTTTGGGTGTAAAAGATTGAAGTTTTGTGTCGAAAATGGATTGGTTCGTAATTTCAGCCAGTTGTGTGAAAGTGGGTGTTCATCGAGCGAAATTATGTAATCATCAAGCGAAAATATGAATACTATTTACGAAACTATAGTTTCACAGATTGTTTCACAGACATGGTTTCCAATGAAAGTTTGGCGAAACAGGCAGCAAAACCAGCAGCGAAGATCCTAGCGAAACTTCTGGTGAAACTAGCAGCGAAACTGTTGATCATGCAGCGAAATTAGGCAAAAATTAACTCCTTTATCTACAGGTTCTGTAGTGTGACCCTTGTATAGCTTTATGACACAGGGTTTGTGACTGACCAATTGTATAGCTTACAGATATGACCTTGGATGTTTACCCCAGTGTTGATGCCAAGCTAGGTGCATTATGGAAGTCTGATAAACTTTGGCCCAATACCCGTTTCGTGCTTACATTTGGGGTATGTCATATAGGTGGGATCTTTGTTGCTTACCCCGGTGCTGGTGCCAGGCTATGTGGGTTATGGAAATCTTATCAACTTCGGCCTAGTACCCACATTGTGTTACATTTGGTGTATAGCTGATGACATTGATCCGGAAGGAATGAATGAAAGATGGATAACGAATGATAATGGAAGATAATAATGATATTATCTATGTGTACGTATGATGTATGATCACGCATGAAAGTATAGAATGGTTTTAAACGGAAGAAAAAGTATTTTATGAACTAGAACTCACTTAGTGGAGCTGACATTTATGTATTTTCCAATTGGCAGATAATTGTTACTCAGGATTGCACGGGGTAGCTACTTGGCATTTTTGGATGGCATCCATTTAGTAGAACTATGATGTTTTTGTAATGTAACACAAATGATAATATTTTCTAACAGTTAACTACATTGTATTATTTTGCAAAAGCAGTCATTAATATATGCAATGTTTTTAAGTTATTTTGCTGCAATATTTTAGCAACATTTACATGGATGTTTTATATTTTATCTACAATGATTGTCCAGCTGTAAGCATCCCGGGGATGGGCCTTACACATATCTATATGGTATGTGACATCTTTTTCTTTAACATCATCAGGGTTTACTTGCTAACGGTCACCAACCAAAATATTAGGATTAGGAGCACTTAGCCTTCTTGCCATGAACGCTTCATAGGGTAACATAAAAGTTGTGAATAAAGCTAAGTGTTCTTTAGCAATTTGAACTAATTCCTTTGGAAGTGTGTAGCTTTGTTTGCCTACATATGCTTGATGCATATTTTGTTGAAATGGAGCTAAAATGCAGTATAAGAGAATATGAGATGGGTACTCAAGAACTTGAGATTCATTTTCTTCTTTGATGTTGGAAAAACTGGATTGTGTTGTTGACACATCTTGGTATAACTCATGTAGTAATATGGATTACTAGCCATCTTAGCATAGAAACCTATTGCTTCAGGCCCATTGAATTCAAATGATTTGATGCATGTTGTTTATCATCCATATCATAAAATTTGATAGTAGAAATCATACAAGAAAGAGTAAACAAGTCTTTGGTTCTTTTGATGAGTTTACAATTGTTATTCTAACTATAAGGTAATGAATTGAGCATCCTCTTCTTAATAGTTATGTTCTCTAACACAATCCTAGTACTTCTCATCTTTTTTACAAAATTTGATAGTAGAAATCATACAAGAGAGAGTAAACAAGTCTTTCGAGTCTTTACGGTCCAAATAAATCTTAACACGAAGTGTATTGTCACGTCTTGACAAAGATTCAAATCTATGGTGTCAATAGTGAAATATACGAATGGACACGCTGATGAACTTCTGTCGCCAAACTGAGCCGGACGCATGATTTAATCGCACGAGTGAATCATGCGTGTGGGTCCAGACACATGACTGACTCAACCGCATGGCTAGTGTATAACTAAGCTTAGTCGTAGGCTCAATCGTAAGACTGAACTCAGTCGCATAGTTCTATCGCACGATTGAATCGGTAGATCAAAATCATTCAAAATTCAACTGTTAAGTCTAGCAACCAATGTAATGTATATATTTCTTGTGTTGCAGCAATATGGCCGAAAGATGGATAATGAGCACCAAGCATAACATATGTGCACATCTCAATGCTACTTCCCGGAATGCCTCTGATTTCACTAGGATTATTGCTTTCCTACGTAGATCAAGGATCTACAAGGCCATCTCAACACCATGCACACACTATAGATCAGCAGGCCTTCTGGAAAAGTGCCTCAGTTGACTAGTCGATGGAGCCTCACTGTATCCGGAGCTCTATCTTCATTCAAGACATTGAGATCCGTGAAGAAGACCTGAGGAGAGTCTTAGACTTGGGGGAAGACAGAGCCCATCCAACTAAGTTGCATCCACTGACTGTTCGTAGTTGCTTTCTGAGGATCAAGTATGCCGAAGACATCAATGTCGGCGTACTGAACAAGAGCAACATGTGCCCGCAATTCAAATACTTTGCACATGTGATCCTAAAGTGTATAGCCTTCAGGCGGGGAGGATTTGATGAAATTTCAGCCCAAATCCAGAATGCATACATTGCACTGGTACTAAACCACCCGTTCAGTCGCTCTCGCATGCTCTTCTCTTATCTGATCAAGAATCTTGAAGCCAAAGGAAAGGAAGGCTTCTGTATGTATCCACGTTTCTTACAGATGATCATGTATGAGAATCTTCCTATGCTGCCTAAAGAGAGAGATGATGTAGTGGTGGTTGAGGTGATGGATAATACCACCTTGAGCAGGATGAAAGTATACCGGGGGAAGAAGGTGAAGCCCCCGCTCAGGAGATTGTTAGGGCATCTGGCCAATAAAGACTATGTGGAGCCCTCTCACAAGAAATGGCATCATGATGATAGTGATTCCGATGTTGAGCCTATTGTGGTACCCACTAACAAAGAGGACAATGACGATGATGATCAGGATGACATTCAAGGTGGTGGAGATACTGGTCCCAGTCAATCAAGGGCCACTAACACTTCTCCTATATCTCCACCATCTCCACATGGTACGTCCGATGCACCTGGTGGATCTGAGCAGGCTCCCTTCCACCAAGACTTCCTATTAGATGAAGAAGAAAAATCTGAGGATGAGCCTCTAGTCAGGCGGGTTGGTAGCCGGATTGTGGCTACCAAGAAAGGGAAAGAGGCGGTTGGTGGACGCCAAGCTGGGTCTAAGGGTGGAGATACTGATTTCACTGATCCAACATACACACCCGACCAGCCGATCAGCTCAGGGGGAGCCCCTATCGCCAAGGACTCAAGGAAGAAGAGGATGGCCCAACCGATGGCAAAAAGAGTAAGAGACAAAGAATCAGCCTTATCACCACATCCACTACCACAACCACCACCACAACCTCAGCCACCACCACTACCACTACCACAGCCACCGCCACACCCACTACCATCTCCACTACCACCGATACTACCACCACCACTCATACACTTACCTCCACCTCACCTACAATACCCATCACAATTCTACCACAATCCATTCCCATTCCTCCTCCCATCTTCACCACATCCACCACAATAACCACCACTCACCAAGCCGGTACATCCACCTAATCCCTATTTACATCTGGCCTTACTCTACCCACTATCGGGTTAGAGGAACATCTAGCCCTACTCTACCCACATCCACCACAATAGATGATTTGAGATCTAATTAGGTAAACCCGCTGATGGCAGTCAAGGCCACCTAATCCAAGCAAATAGCTCAGCTCACTGAGAAGAATGTGATGTACGAGAGAGCGTTAGGTCAAGCTCACCATCCACTGAAGAGTCAAAATGATCTGGTGATGGAGTCGGTGAAAAGAATTGAAGGATTGGAGAAGAAAAACAAGAGGATTATGCTAAAGTTGAAGGGGAGAAAGGATGAACCCCTAAAGATCAAAGAAAATGGTGATGATGATGATGATGATGATGAGACTTCTGATGAAGAATCAGAAGAAGATGATAATGATGAGGAAGTTAGAGGGAGTGGGAAAGATAAAAGAGATGACGATGACGATGAGTATGATCAAGATGGTGATGCATCTGCATCAACCTCAAGCCAAGCTGCACAGGAGAGGCGCTCAAAAAGAGCCTCGTCGTCTGCAGCTCCAGCTGGAGAATCACAGGAGTAGGGAAAGAATGATGCTCAATAGCCTGAGGACTATGATGTTATACCCCTTCAGCAAGTCAAGACTCAGCTTACTATGATTCTTGATTTGCAAGGGATTGTCAGAAGGTCTGTGAGTGTTGATACATATGTACCTAGTTTAGGAGCTCAAATTTAAAATGTCTTTCATGTCTTACATATATGTAATGAATGGGTATGAATGAAATACAATGTGTGGTTTATGCTTATAATGTCTAATATTTCATTATTTATTGTGTATTGAACTAACTATACAGGTTTGTGGTTGTTTACATAGTTCTTAGTCAATAATGGTTGAGAAACATGTTTAAACTTAATTGTGTGAAGTTCTTATGCGTATGGACCATGCTAATTGACAATACGCATGAATACTTTATACTAAAGGACCGGTCGCACGACTGTGAGTGACATAAAATTGACTTAGTCACACGACTGGACCTTTAATCGTGCGGATGAATCAACCGCATGCTTTAGTCGCACGACTGAACCATACTAATGGTTCAGTCGTACAAATGGAAAACCCTAACCTATAAATACCACTTAACTCGTGGAATAACAAAAAAATTTGAATACCTATGCACATAATCATATCCTAGCCATCCAAAGACTCAAGAACACTTGTTCCAAGTTCATAGATAGCAGTTAATCATCTTGCAATCGTTCTTAACGTTTTGTTTCATTATTAGATTGATTATACTTGTGTTCTCACTGATTGGATTACCAATCAAATAGGATTCCGCACTATTTGGTTTGGTATACACATAAATTAGTTAGTACTTCGTACCTAAACGGTCCTAACAAGTAGTATCAGAGCTTTGGCTCTTGATTTGTGTGTGATTCAATCGATTTTGGTATAAAAATTGTGTTTTTCACTCAAAAACTCAATCTTTTTGTGTCAAACAGTGTTTTTCGACGTCTTCAGGTCAAAAATTTAACGGTTTCTAACATACGACAATTAGGGTTCGTGAAAAATTCGTGTTTTTGTGTCTAAGTACCTAAAACCCTTGAATTTTCAAAAACCAGGAACTTCAGTCGCACGATTGACTCAATCGCACGACTGAACACATACGCACCTCCCATACGTAGGATTGCACTCAATCGTTCATTCATTCATATGACTGAACACCGTATTCGCATTGTTTATCTGTACCTGTCCAATCGCACGATTGAGCCATCCGCATTTGTTCACTCGCACGATTGAGCCATCCGCATTGTTCAATTGCATGAATAGCCCAATCGCAGTCTTTCATTCGCACAAGTAAAAGATTTGTGTTCTAAACCTCAAAGTAAATAGAGATGGAAGATCAATATTCAGCGTTCATAGCAGGTAGGGATTCACGTATCCAGAATCTCTTGCTTCTGGAAAATGAACTGGGAAATCACAATAAGCCCCATAAGCTCATAACATTAGATGATTACCCACAATGGAAGCAAAGGTTTGAGATATACTTAAACAGAGTAGATACTAATCTGTGGGAATCAATACAGATAGGGTACAACATGCCGGTTGGGGATGATGGAGTTAAACTTACCTTATGTGGCATGACTAATAGCCAAAAGGTAAAGTACAATGCAGAGAAGAAGGTGTATGCTCTGCTAACTCAGTCAATTCCTAAGGATATATTCCATCAATTCTTTGAGAACAAGCAAGCTAAGAAGCTATGGGATGCTTTGGAAAAACGGTATGAAGGGAATGCATCATTAAAAGCTCTTAAGGCTAAGGAATTGAAAAAGGAGTTTGATAACATCTCATCAATGGGGAAGGAGAGTTTAGATGATGTTATCGACCGTTTCTACCACTTGATGAGTGAGCTGCACACTCATGGTGTTACTACATCCATGGAAGACAAGGTATCGAATTTTGCAGATGGATTGCCAGAAAAGTGGGTCTCATTTGTGTCAAATCTCAAACTGAATGATATGCTGGCCAACTTGGATGTCAATGACTTCATTCTAAAGCTGAGAGAGGAAGAGTTGAGGATGAAGTATAGGTCTCAAAAGGCATCATATGATCAGAACCCCTCACTTTACAACTCAACTCCTCAAGCAAAAACGTCTGGAGCACCACTTCAAATGGCGTTCGTATCGAGTTCAGCCGCTCCGTCTCAAGCTACTACTTCAAGATCTGACACATCAGGGTCATCGTGCACCCAATACATAGCACCTGAAGCCAATGCTGACATATTGAAGATCGAGAATCTCGGTAATGTGACTGTAGAGGTAGCAAAGGAGCATATGGATCTCCTAGCAGCTGTTGTTAATTCCTATGACGGTCTAGTTATGAGGAAGATTGGAAACTGCCATCTGGCAGATGAAGACTACGAGCAAGTAAATGAGACTGAGCTGGAAAGAATGGATATCATGTGGGCATTGGCAAGTGTTGTCCAGAGGGCAAAGAATTTTGTTAAAAAGACAGGACAAAACTTGATTGCCACAAAGGATACAACCTTTGGTTTTGACAAAAGCAAAGTAACATGTTTTAACTATGGAGAGAAGGGGCATTTCAAGCGTGAGTGTGTGAAGCCCAAGAAGACAGGTAATGATAATCCATTCTCATCCATCAATCATCAAGATAAACCCACAAGTAGTCCTGCACCATCAAGCAAGGATCCTAAAGCCTTGATGCCTCACGATGATGAAGGGCAAGATTGGACCTTTCGGTTTGTTTCTCCGGGATCCTCCAACATTGCATGCGTTGAGGGTTTGGATGACGACTCGGCAAGCGAAGGTGATAAAGTAGTGGAACTCGTGATGTCAAATAATGAAGAAACTGCAAATGTAGTAAATCACCTGAATGAAGAAGGCCAAAGTTCAACATGTTCAGAATCACCTGCACAAGTAAAGTCAAACTCTGCTATGATGGCTGATTCAACACAACCTTCTCAGGTAAGTTCCACTAACCAACTTTTCAATAATAATGCTTTTTCTTATTGTAATAAATTTAGGCAAAGCATAGATCTAAAATTTGCTAGGTTATTAGATCACAATGATAGTCTAGTAAAGGACATGCAACTGTGCACTAAAGCAAATCGTATTTTAAAACCAAATGAGCACAGTTACAAAGAAAAAATAGAACTTTTAAATAAACAACTTAAGGAAACCAAAGTTGTGGCTTTTAACCAAGCTAATCACATCAAGTTCTATTTAAACTCCCTAGAAGAAGCTAAGAAACAAGAAGCAGTTTTAAAAGTCGAAGTAAATTCATTAAAACAAAAACTGCATAGTTGGACTAGATCTTCTAACATAGTCCAGCACTTAGTGAGAGAATGTAACAATGGGGAGGGTTTGGGTTACAAAGTGGTTCCACCATCACATGAGACCTTGTTGAATTCAAAATGTAAACCAATAAATAACAACCCAATCAAGGATCATGTGGTGTCCACTCCTCTTGTAAGTGATCCAGATTCCACAAGTAAATCTAATAAATCTGTCACCAAACAAAAGGAGACCACTTTAAAGTCAAAAGAGAAAATGCCTATTGTTAATTTGGATAAAAATTTTGAGAAGGTTAAGGTAACATCGGGTTCAAACACGTCTAATTCTGAACCTGAAACGACCAAACAAGTTAACTAACCACATGCATCATGTCTAAGTCCAAACAAACAAAAGGGTAAAGATGTTGAAAAGGTTCAAACAGCAAATTTTGTTAAACAAGTTAAAACCTCTAAACAACATGTGTCAAAACCCAAACAGAATAAAGTCACATGTGTGTCACATACTTCTCCACAGAAATAGTTACACCAACATCGCGTCTAATTGTCCTTACTATCAGACACCAAGAAAAAGAATTGAACTTTATGACACTAAAACGAGCCCTTCAAAAAGGAGCTCCACTACTCTACCAAAAGGAGTCAGTGAACCTAAAGTTCAACCCATTAGCCAGTCATCTGTTTACCACAAACAAGCCTTACACAAAACTGGCTTATGGAAAGAAAAAACTAGTTCAATGTCTAAAAATGAGAACAAGAAGATGAATGATCTTCCCTCACCCTCAAATGGATAGTGGGTGGAATTTATGATGTGTGATTCTTTAGGTCACCCAAGCCAGTTAAGGCTTGGGTCCCTAACCTCAACTAATGATTCCATTGAATGTGCAGGGTGTTCGCTATAATGCTGAAACAAATACTTGGATTGTAGATAGCGGAGCATCCAGGCACATGACTGGGAACCTGACTCTCCTATCAAACGTCAAAAAAATTAAATGAGGTCACGTTTCATTTGCTGGAAACAAAGGAGGTTACATCACCGCTCAAAGGGAAGTGGGGAACAAGAAAGTGAAGTTTGATAAGGTAAACTATGTCCAAAAAGTTCAAAACAACTTACTTTCTGTCTCTCAAATATGTGAAAAAGGCTTTAAGGTAGTATTCGACAACAAGAAGTGCTATGTTCTAAAAAATGAATATGTGATCCTGGAGGACCAAGTCTTAATGTTGCTTCAAGATATAACGATCTTTATGTCTTGGATCTATCAAAGGCCTCCACAATGGATCATTAAGTTAGTGCTTCTTGTCAAAGGATACCGAGAAGGATTTGATCTCCTGGCATAAGAGAATGGGACACACCAATCCCAGGAAGATGAATCACTTGATCCAAAATGATCTAGTGCGAGGAGTTAACGTCAAAAACTTCCAATTACCAGATTTCTGTATCGACTGCAAGAAAGGCAAATAGACTAAGAAGTCTCATAAGGAAAAGAAAGTTCATTCCATTGAACTACATCTTGAGCTTCTTCACATGGATCTGTTTGGTCCAGTCAATACAAGGAGCATCGCTGGCAACTTGTACTGTCATGTAATTACTAATGACTACTCAAGATTCACTTGGGTAATGTTTCTGAAATTCAAATCAGAAATATTTGAGTCATTCAAAGAGCTAGTAACTACATTGGAGTCACTCTACAAGCTGAAGTTAAGACAAGTACGCTTAGACAACGATACCGAGTTCAAGAACCAATGGATGGAGGCATCCTATAAAGAAAGGGAATTGTGCACCAGTTCACTGCTGCCTACACTCCTCAAATGAATAGAGTTGCTGAGAAAAAGAATCACACCCTGATAGAGACAGCACGAACAATGCTAGCAGACTCGAAAGTGCCAATCCAATTTTGGAATGAGGCAATTGCCAATGCATGTTACACTTTAAATCGAGTCCTAGTGGTAAAACGTCACGGTAAGACGTGTTACGAGTTACTCCAACGACGTAAACCTAACCTAGAGTACCTCGAACCGTTTGGCGCACCATGCCTGCTCTTGAAGAAAACTCAGGAAGGTAAGTTCAGCGAGAAGGCTGAAGAAGGAATATTTCTAGGATACAACATACCGAATAAAAGAGCTTATAGCAACTCAACGGGTCAAGTAGAAGTGTCGAGCAATGTCGACATTCAGAGCTACACCACCCCCTGCTGGTAAAGGACCCGCATTCTTTTTCGATTATGAGGGATTATTTAAGTCCTTCAACATTCCCCTCTCCACTCCTGAAGATGGATTAGCAACCAAATTGATGTATGATGTCTTAAACACACCTTCACACGACTCAACAACAATTGGTCAACAAGGAGGGTCTCCTAGTGACTCAGGGGGAGCACTTGAGGTAAGTGACTCCTCCGCTGATGATGGAACCATAGAGAACGCTCAGTTCAATCAAGAGGAACAGGTTCCTATTCCTGCAAGTCCACAAGCATCTGATGTTGATGTCTCTGATTCTTCAGAACCTCAAAATCCTACTGCCTCAGATTCGGAACCAAGAGTTCATAATCCCGATAATGAGGTAGTCGTTCCCACCACTACTGGATCACGCTTAAACGTCTATCTTCCTCTGGGCAATGTCATTGGGGATGTAAGATCAAGAGAATAGAAATCAGCTATATTCAGCTGATTTTGCCTCGGTAATGGAAAAGGGTTATCAGCACGATGGTGTGTATTGGTGTTTTGTGTCTCTGTTTGAACCGAAATATGTTAGTGAAGCCCTAAACGACGAGGCATGGGTGAGTGCCATGCAAGAAGAACTTCTTCAATTCACGAAGTTAGGTGTATGGGCATTGGTGGACAGACCTAAAGGTGCTAAGGTCATTGGCACAAAATGCGTCTTGAAATGCAAGAAAGATGACCAAGGGATCATAAATAAAAACAAGGCTCGACTTGTAGTTCAAGGATTTTGACAAGTTGAGGGAATTGATTACAATGAAGTATTTGCACCAGTGGCGAGAATGGAAGCAATCCATATCTTCCTAGCCTATGCCTCTTACATGAAGATTAAAGTTTATCAACTAGATGTAAAGAGTGCATTTCTTCATGGTGAAATCCAGGAAACAGTGTATGTCAGTCAACCCAAAGGATTTGAGGATCCATATCATCAGGACAGAGTTTACAAACTGAATAAGGCTCTCTATGGGCTCCACCAAGCCCCAAGAGCATGGTATAAAAAATTCCCAACTCATCTTATGAAACACGGATTTCGTAGAGGAGTGATTGACTGCACTCTATTCATCAAAGAAAAGGATGGTGACTTAGTGCTTGTTCAAATCTATGTTGATGACATAATCTTCGTTTCCAATAACGAAGACTTATGTAAAGAATTTGAAGCAGTAATGAAGGCTGAATTTGAGATGAGCGCCATGGGAGAG
>BJCM01241765.1:0-12020 GCA_018326385.1 Flaveria bidentis | reverse complement strand
ATTTCTGTATAAAGTTTGTCAATTTCAGTTTGGTTATATCGGACTATGTCATGGAAGTTGATAGGGAACCTTATCATCTAAAAGGTCACGTCTGAGGTGACCACATGTGCTTTCAAATAAAAATGGGTCACGTCTGAGGTGACAAAATGTTTTAAAAGGATCACGTCTGAGGTGATCAAAGGTTTTTCTAGATAAAATGATCATATCTGAGATGATCAAATGCTCATAACGTTTTTTCAAAAGTTAAATAGAGAAATTGAAAAATGGCCATAAAGTCAAAATCATGAGTATGACCCATTCGCACGAATGGACCATGAGTATGGACAAATCATATGAATGGACCATAGTCATGCATTAAACATTTGAATGGACATGAGTATGAACCATTCAACCGAATGGCTTATCAGAATGACCCATTCGACCGAATGAGAGTGTGTGAATGAGTCAGTCGCCCGACTAAACTCTAGTCGGCCAACTAAATGTGATCGACTGAGCTAATCGCATGACTAAGGTCCATTAGCCTGAATGAACAGAACGAATGGGTCCAATCGGCCGATTGAACTCAGATTCAGTATAAATAAGGCACAGTCAATCGCATTCGACTCATCACCCCCTAATCGTCATTATATCGCATAGCTTACTATTACTCTGTCAAAATTTCATCAGACCAAGATTTTACATTTCTATTGATATTCTGACGTTGGTGTGTGATTATACAGGTATAATGAGATGACATCTCACCTAAATCAGGAGAAATGGTACCCAAATTTGTGATTCTCGACCCAAACAAAAACCAAAGCTGTTATTGGACTAATAACCTACTTAAACCAAGTAAAATGTTAAAACTAATGTTATTAGGGTATTAGTTAAGAGATTGCGAGTCTAAAGAACCATTACACAACATTTAATTACATGAATTGGTCAAGATTCGAACCTTAGTCGACGGAACAGTGGGTCATGCGACTGGCTCAATCGGCCGAATGTATCATACGAATGAGCTCAGTCGGCCGACTGAACCAATTGCAGGCTCAGTCAACCGATTGAACTCAGTCGCCTATTCATTCACCCGACTGGATTCAGTCGCATGAAAGGACAACCTACTGAACACAGTCGCATGGTTCATTCGCACGAATGAACCATAATGAATTCAATCAAGTTAATTAAAACTGATTTGTGTCATGTGATTATCTAATGTTCATGTGTGTTGTGTTACAGATAGATGGCTGATAGATGGTCTATCAACCCCAAGCACAACATCTGTGCTCACCTAGACTCCACAACTCGGAATGTAGCTGAGTTTGCAGGGATCATCGCTTTCCTTAAGCGATCTAGGATCCACCGAGCTATCTCCACACCACGCACCCTTTACAGGTCTATACAATAGGGCTTTTGGGAGAATGCATCGGTTGATTGATCACACGAGCCATACAACATTAGAAGCTCTATTTTTGTTATGGACATCGAGATTACAGCTGAGGATATCAGGCACGTACATGGGTTGGGTGTTGATGCAGACCACCCTACTAGACTTCACCTACTAACGGTGAGAGGGTGCTTCATGAGGTTGAAGTACGCTGGGGACATAAACGTAGTTGTGCTCAACAAGAGCAACCTGTGCCCCCAGTATAAGTACTTGGCACACGTCATCCAAAAGTGTGTGGCGTCAAGAAGGGGTTGGTTCAACGACCTTTCAGACCAAATACAAAATGTCTACGTGACTCTGGTGCTGAACCACCCCTTCAACTTTTCTAGCATGATCTTCTCTTACCTCTTAGAGAACTTGGAGGCGAAGGGCAAAGAGGGTTTCTACATGTACCCTACGTTCTTACAGATGATTTTTGATGAGAAGTTTCCCTCGCTGCCAAAGGAGAGCCACGACGTTGTGGCTTTAGAGATTATGGATGATACGACACTGGGTCGTATGAGGATTTACCGGGGAATGCAGGTCAAGCCCCCGGTAAAGAGACTTATAGGCCATCTCGCCAAGGAGGACTACATGGCGCTAGGAAGGCGTAAATGGCGTCACGTAGACAGTTATTTAGAGGTTAAGCAGTTACAGCTCCCGGAGGATGACTCCGACAACGACGACAACGGTGATGGTGGAGATGCAGGGCCCACTCAACCAAGGGTCCTCACTGCTGATAGAGCATCTCCAGCATCTACCCATGATGGAGTAGAGGCTACGGGATTCCATCAGGACTTCATACCTAATGAGGAGGAGGATATGGATGAGGAGCCCCTAACTTGGACTGTTGGTAGCAAAGTGGTTGCTACAGAAAGAGGGCTCCGGGCGGTTGGTGAACGCCCTAGCGAGTTGGAAGAAAAGGATGGCTCAGCCCCACGGCTGGAAGAAAAAGAAGAGAAGACTGACATTCATCACCACCACCACTACTACCACCACCTCCACTACTCCACCTACCACCACCACTCCACCGACCACAACTACGACACCTACCACCATCACCCCACCTACCACCACTATGCCATCCCATCTGCCACCACATCTACCACACCCACACCACCACCACCTTCATCTATATTACCCCCAATCTTCACCCATACCACCATGTCCACCACACCCACACCACCACCACCTTCATCTATATTACCCCCAATCTTCACCACTGCCACCACCACCACCACTAGCCATCCAGCTAAGCCATCATCCTTCTCTCCATATCCATCTGGATCACCTCTACCTCCCATTGGGGTAGAGGAACAACTATAAAATGCTGAACCGTATGGTGATGCATCTGTTAGCAGCCGATGACGAGAAAACCGCACATATTCGTCAGTTAGTAGATCTTACTTCTGTGTAATCTCAACAGATTTCTCAGTAGGCTTGATTGATCGATTAGCAGGCTCAGCAGATGTCTCAGCTCCAGTAGCAACATGCCAAGAAGATTGAGGAGCTGGAGGCTACAAACAAGTCTATCATGCTAAAGCTCAAAGGATCCAAAGAAGAGCCCTTGAAGATCGGAAATGGAGACGGAGACGATAATGTTGATGATGATAAGAGTGATGATGATGATGATGTTGATGATCACGAGGGTGATACAGATGCAGATGGGGATCATGATGAAGATGACTCTTCTGCTGCGGGTTCCACATGTGCTGGCGAATGGAGGACAAAAAGAGCTCAAGACCAAGGTGCCTCCATATCAGCACGGTAGCAGAGGAGCACATGATACAGGATAAGAGTAATACCTAGTTGTTTATGTTATTTAAATCATGTGTATTTGAGTCTTGTATCAAATTAATGTAATGAATGTTTATATTTAATGTTAATGTTTCTGTTTTGATTATTAACTAATGATTGTTGTGTTACATGTCTAAATCAAGCAGATCCAAACTTTCAGAGGGATGAATATGATGTTGCTCCACTCTAACAGGTCAAGACTTAGCTCACATTCACCCTTGATCTGTAGGCTATAGTCTGGAGATCTGTAATGTACACTCCTGAAGAAGGAGAGATCATTCACAATCTCACAGACGAGCAAATCGCAAAAATGTTCAAACTAAATGCTGATGAGATCATGAAAGACGCCCCGACAGTGCATGTGGAAAGTGACGATGAGATTCATGATGTCAATGAGATCGAGATTGAAGATGTCAATACACAACATTATCTAGAGTACACTGACAATGCGGGAAATGTCATTCCTAATCTGGGAGACACTCTTGTCAGTGACACTTTTGAAACTCTGGATAAAATGGAACAAGAGTCAAAAAAGAATAAAGAGTAGGCCCAAGCCTCCGATGCCGAAGTCAACATCAAAAAGGCTGAATGGGCAGCATGCTTTGAAGATATAAGAGCCCAACGCAGCGCTACAACGTCAACTATCTACACCAAGCTTTATAAAGTAAAGAAACATCATAAGGTGTCAGGCAAGATCATAGCATGGGCATATTTTGAAGATCTCAACATTTACGCTGTTAAACGTGAGAAGGGGATTGAGTACTTCAGATTCCCACACGATCTGAAGACTCTTCCAGGTTTTGAGCTTAACTAGTTAGCAAAGTTGAAATTGCTATACGCTGACCCTTGTATGATGTCAGGTTGGTTTGAAGCAGCTTTAAAGAGAGAGTACCACACCAGATGGGTCAACTTCAAGCCTCAACAACCAACGAGGTATATCAGATGATTTGAAGTTGACGCCATTACTAGCAAACCAAAGATATTGTTGAAGTGGAGTCCAACACGCACAATGTCAAGAATCCCTCTCAGGGAAATGCCACAGGACTTCACTCCACACTTTAAGTGGTGGTACAATGATTGGAGGACTGGAGAGGCAGTCATAGTCTTAAACAAAGAGGGCAAAATGGATACTATCAGGGTATTTGATCCGATGTGGCTCACAAACTTCTCTGCGGATGATGTATACACATTATACAAGTGACCACTATTCTATGACTCTCAAGACATTGTACAAGCTCTACAGTTTCAGAATGTTATACGACTCTGCTTTGCGTTTGAGATACACGCAGGAGTCACAAAAGAAGAGAAGTACAAGAAGTATGAACAGGTTATGAAGAAGGTAAGACATTAGATAGATCTAGGTCCAAGGGGGAGTTTGTTGATACATAGGTACCTACATTCAGATCTTAATGTAGTATGTCTTGAATTTCTTACATTTATGTAATGCTTGGGTAATTAATGAAATGAGAATGTTTGGTTGTGATTTATAATGTTTAATATTTCATTAATAAGTTGCTTAACGCATATTTACTTGATTAAATAGGTTTTTGGTTGTTTGAATTAATATAAATAATGTTATGACAATTAATACATTTAAACTTAATAACATGAAGTTATCATGCGAATGGCACATGCTAATGGACCATACGCATGAACAACTTCATGCGAATGACTCAGTCGCACGACTGAACCAGGAGACTGGATCAGTCGTATGATTGTCATATAAGATTGGCTTAGTCGCACGACTGGACACTCATTCATGCGAATGTACCAACCGCATGACTCAATCCCACGACTAAACCATGCTAACGATTTAGTCGCCCAAATGAGCAACCCTAACCTATAAATACCACCTAATTCGTGGAAAAACGTAATCATTTGAACACACTTCGACTCCAGACGCACCCTAGCCGTTCAGAGAACCTCTAAGATCATACTCCAAGTTCATAGAACACAGTAGATCGATTCCTAATAGATTCTTAACGTTAGATTCAATACATAATTGTTTCTACGTGCGTTCTCACTAATTTGATTGCCAATCAAATAGGATTCCGCACTATTTGGTTAAGTATACACGTTAATCAGTTAGTACATCGTCCAGTACACGATCCTAACAAAGAAGATAAGTGGGGATGGTATGAACTGGAATGGGAAGAGGTTTGAACGTGGTGGTTTCACTCCAAACAACAAGAAGAGGAAGGTGGACGACCGTGGGGTGTCGTCAAGATGAGAGGTGAAAAAGTGTGGTAGGTGTGGAAGGGAGCATACCGGTGTGTGTAGGATGGGAAGTAATGTATGCTTCAGGTGTGGTAAGCCTAGCCATATCGCTAGAGACTGTAGGGTGCTGAAGTGTTATAACTGTGGCGGGGAGGGCCACGCAACCAAAGACTGTAAGAAGCCGAGGGCAGAGAGCTCTGGGGCGAAGAGGAAGCCCGAGGAAGGAGGGCAGAGGGCAAGTGCTAGAGCTTACACTATGATCTGGGAGGAAGCTAGAGCTAACCCCGATGTCGTGTCAAGTATGTTTCTAGTAAACCAAACTTGTGCCCTTGTATTGTTTGATTCTGGTGCTAATTGGATTTTTATTCCACTACTTTCTGTGCTAAGTTGCCTATTATTAGTAGAAATGTCAGTGAACCATTCGATGTAGAAACCACTATTGGCAAGTCCACTAGAATTACTGATGTTATAGAGGACTGTGCCACAGAAGTAGAAGGTCATAGGTTTGCTGCCAGGTTACACGTGATGCCCCTAGGTGGATTTGATGTAGTACTAGGGATGGACTGGTTAGCAACATATGAAGCAAACATTGTATGTCACAAGAAGATGATTCGACTAGTTGTGCCCGATGGGAGTTTGTTTACGATTTATGGAGATCGCGTTACTACGATCCCAAAGGTTATTTCGATGGCGGTGGCAGGGAAGTGCATGTAACGTGGATGTAGTGCCTACTTGGCATACGGAAAAGATGTGGATACGTCAGTACCGCAATTATTTGAGGTACCAGTGGTGTGCGACTTTCCGGACGTATTCCCAGAAGACTTGCCCGGCGTGCGACCGGATCACGAGATTGAGTTCCAAATTGATTTGATACCCGATGCTCAACCCGTTGCGAAAGCACCATATCGATTAGCTCCGACTGATATGAAGGAACTCATGAGCCAATTGCAAGAGTTAATGGATAAAGGATTCATTCGACTGAGTATCTCTTCGTGGGGTGCTCCGGTATTGTTTGGAAAGAAAAAAGACAGAAATATGTGAATGTGCATTGACTATCGAGAGTTGAACAAGTTGACTGTGAAGAATCGGTACCCGTTACCAAGGATTGATGACTTGTTCGACCAGCTCCAAGGTGCCAATTAGTTCTCGTGGATAGATCTATGATCTGGCTATCATCAATTGAAGGTGAAGGAACAAGACATTCTTAAGACAACTTTTCGTACGCATTATAGACACTATGAGTTCCTCGTTATGTCTTTTGGTCTAACTAACGTGCCAGCTACCTTTATGGATTTAATGAATCGAGTGTGTCGATCGTTGTTGGATAGATCAGTGATTGTGTTCATTGATGATATCCTGATCTACTCAAAGAGTGAAGAAGAGCATGTCGGTCACATTCGGGAGGTGTTGGAGACATTAAGAAGGGAGAAGTTATATGCCAAACTCTCCAAGTGCGCGTTCTGGTTGCGTGAGGTTCAATTCTTAGGTCACGTGGTAAATTCCGAGGGCATTATGGAAGACCCAGCATAGGCGGAGGCAGTGATGCAATGGAAGTCTCCAAAGACGCCATCCGAGATTCGTAGTTTCTTGGGTTTGGCGGGATACTACAGAAGGTTCATCCAAGACTATTCCAAGATCGCTTCTCCATTGACCAAGTTGACCCGAAAGGATGTAAAGTATATATGGGGTCAAGATCAAGAGAAGGCGTTCGATGAACTGAAGCGAAGGTTGACTCAAGCTCCTGTCTTGTCATTACCCGAAGGAAGCGAGGAATTGGTGGTCTATTCAGATGCTTCCTACTCGGGGTTGGGGTGCGTGTTAATGCAGAGATGGAGGTTATAGCCTATGCATCATGGCAGTTGAAGGTTCATGAGGTCAATTACCCTACTCATGACTTGGAGCTAGCAGCCGTGGTCTTTGGGCTAAAGATTTGGAGGCACTACCTTTACGGGACGAAGTGCACCATTTTCACTGACAACAAGAGCTTGAAGTACTTCTTCGAGCAAAAAGATATGAACATGAGACATAGACGATGGTTGGAGCTTATAAAGGACTATGATTGTGAGATGGATTACCATCCGGGCAAGGCTAACGTGGTGGCTGATGCAATGAAGCAAGTCAAGGAGTTTCAAGATGAAGCATTGAAAGAATATCATCTTAACTCTGAAAGAATGATAGGTTTGGTCGTAGAATTGGGAGAAAACACCCTTGGTGTTAAAACCCGATTTGGACAGGTGTGGATTCCTCGTTTTGGGGATCTACGGGTAATGATAATGGATGAAGCTCATAAGACTCGATACACCATTAATCCAGGTGCCACAAATATGTATCAAGAGATGAAGAAAGATTATTGGTGGCCGGGTATGAAGCGCTATATGGTGGAGTATGTGAGTAAGTGCCTTACTTGCTTACAGGTGAAGGCCGAGCATCAGAAGCAATATGGGAAGATTCAGCCTTTGGATATACCAGAATGGAAGTGGGAGCACATCACCATGGATTTCATCACGAAGTTGCCACGTACTCCGAAAGGGTGTGATGCTATATGGGTGATTGTGGACCGTTTGACGAAGAGTGCTCACTTCCTACCGATCCGCAACACATATTCATCTGAGAGGTTGGCTGACCTGTTCATCAAGGAAATTGTAACTCGTCATGATGTGCCGGTGTCTATTGTGTCAGATCGTGACACCCGATTTACCTCTAAATTTTGGAAGAAATTCCACAATGCCATGGGGACGAGGTTACATATTAGCACGACTTATCATCCCCAAATTGATGGTCAGTTAGAAAGGACCTTTCTGACATTGGAAAACATGCTTCGGGCATGTGTGATTGATTTTGGGGGAAGTTGGGATGACCACTTACCATTAGCCGAATTCTCATACAACAACAACTATCATGCCAGCAATGGTTGAAAAGCTTGAGAAGATTAAAGCCTTCATGAAGGCAGCCAAAGATAGACAGAAGTCGTATGTGTTGGGTTTGGTAGAACATAACATAGTTTAACCACTTAAACATTGTGAAAAACGCAGCGGAAATGAACTTTATAACATAATTTATGAACTGAAAAAGCGAGTTCTATTTTGATATTAAAAAGTTACAAACAAACCCAGGAACAAAGGATCTTTATATGTGAATAATACTAGCTAGAGAAACACATAAACATACAATATGGACAACCATAAAGAAGCTGCTAGGAACTACCTTCCAGCAGCGAAAAGGGAAATATGGAGGATGATATGGACCAAGAAAACGACCAAAGCACCAAAAGAAGGTCCTCTCAAGCTTGTATACCCCAAGCACTATAGCAAACACCTTCTTGCTAGGGAGAAGAACACCAAAAATCAATCCAAAACCCTCTCTTGATGATGCTGCAGCCGAGAGAGAGTGTGAGGAGTGAGAGAGAGTGGTTGTGTGAAAAATGATGTGTGTGAAAGTGTCTCTTGCACACTTCTTCAAATGTGTTTTTTCAAGACAAAAGGAATTGATCCTATTGGACCAAAGGGAGGTTGAAATCAGCCTTCCAGAAGGTGTTTCCCACCCAAAAATTAAAAAAAACACATTAAAAGGGCCATGTAGATTATTTAAATTAAACCCCTTTATAAATAAAATGACTCTTTCATTTTATTATTTAATGTTACTTAAACCTATTTAAATAACAATACAAATAATAAAATTCTCATTAACAAAATATCCTTATAATTTGTTCCACTATAAATGCAATATTTAGAAAACCTATTTTGTAAATTTGGTGTTATTATTTAATTGTATGATCATATCATCAATTAAATAAATGTTTGTGTTTGCAAAGCTTGTTATTGGGTATAACCCGACTTGGATCATAACGTACTAACCGCATCAATATTCTACGTGTCTTGGGCATATAGAATCCAACAGTATGCTGTTAAACGACGCAGACTGATTGAGTTCCAGGTGGGTGACCGGGTTATGTTGAAGGTCTCACCTTGGAAGTGTATTATCCGATTCAAGAAGTGGGGCAAGTTGAGCCCAAGGTATATAGGCCCTTTCCAAATCATTGCTCGAGTAGGAGAGGTGGCCTATAAATTGGAGTTACCAGATAAGTTAAGTGGATTCACCTGACATTCCATGTATCTCATCTGAGAAAGTGCTTAGCTAAAGAAGACATGATTGTTCCACTGGAAGACATCAAAGTAGACGAAAGGCTCAATTATGTGGAGCAACCAGTGGCAATCATCGATAGAAATGAGAAGAGACTAAGGAATAAAGTGGTTCCCCTTGTGCGTGTGCAATGGAAACACAGAAAGGGATCCGAATCTACATGGGAGACTGAGGAGGAGATGAGGCAGCATTACCCTCATCAGTTTAAGGAATAACAGGTTTCAGGGACGAAACCTATTGAAGGGGGTGGACTTGTAACACCCGGTTATTCTTTAAAAAGAAAAGAAAAATAAGAAATGAAGAATAAAGGAAGGAAACATCAATAAACCCAAGTTGAGGGGTTAAAAATGTAAAAAGGGGACAAAAGTACAAAAGCTACTGTAAAGGTGGGCATGGCCGCCTACCCTCACTTCCCATCACCTTTTTCATTTCGGATTGTAGAGAGAGAGTAGAAAAAACTCTCGGTTGAAGAAGAAGACAACGAAGACGATTGAATTCAAGGTAAGAATTCGAAGTTTTTAAGTGTTCATGATGGGTTTTATCTTGGTTATATGCTTATATGCTTATGTGTTTGTGTGTGTGTGCTCGTGTGTGTGTGTGTTTGGTGGTTTTTAGGTGTTTGAACTCATTTGCATAAGGGTTAGAAGGAAGATACACCCAAAGTTGCGCCAGGTGAGTTTCTAGACCCCGGTATTTACTTGTTTTAAACTCTTTTGGGGCTGAAAATGTATTTAAACGATGTTACAATGTTTATGTATGTATACCCATATGTATTATGCATGTTGATGATGTTTCTTAGATGCTCATAAGTTTTTCATGCTTTGAATAGCCTGGGTAAGCTTAGAACAATTAGGCTTGATGTTTGGGTTCAGAAATATCCTAGAAATATATTGAACAGAAGGTTCATGCGCCTAAGTAAGGCCCATGCGCCTGGAATTGCCTTAGAATTGCTTAAGTGTAACTCATGCACCTGAACAGTGCCCTCATGCGCCTAGAATATTAGTCGGATGACTAACTGTAGGGCCATGCGCCCATATAGTACTCATATGTCCGAATAGCCCATACGCCTATGTTTCCATACTTCCGAATAGCACATGCGTCTAAGTGTCCATGCGTCCGAATGGACCATACGCCCGAATAGTATCCATGCACCTGAAATAGCACATGCGCCTAAGTGTTGAAAGGTTAAGTGTTGGCTGATGCGCCTACATAGTGATAAAACGCCCAAACAGGGCCCATGCGCCCAAATAGTGTCAAAGCGCCTGACACTTAGAATTTATTAAAGAATTTTTGGGAGTTTGTGCTTTTAGGGTTTTGATGGAGGACTCTAAGTTAAAGAATAAAGAAGAAGAAAGAAATCATCAAAAACAAAATCTGAACAAAACAAAAGTTCAGAAAAGTTGATCAAAGCAACAAATCAGGCAATAAAACTTAAACCGATAAAATTTGTGTCAGTCGGTTTGTTGAATATGAATTCTCTTCAAAACAACAATGTAAATACTATGAACAAATCACACTCTGATCTGAAATCAAGTTCAGATTCTAAGACTTCTGTTGTAGCAAAAAGATTTGTTCCTAAGGAATTCAAGAAGGAAGTTCATGTTAAACAGATTGAAAATAATTTGGCACAAAATCAAAATGTGAAAAATGAAAAACAACAGTTTAACTATTTGACACGAAAATATAAAAATGAATCAAATATAGTGTCAATGTCAAAAGTTAACAAATAGTTGTTTATAACTCCACAAAAGTACTGTGAAATATGTGATATGAAAAATCACAATACTGCTAAGTGCTATTTCAACAAGTACTGTCACATATGTGAGATGAGAAATCATTTCACAGCAGATAGTTATTTTAACAAATACTGTACTTATTATGATGAGAAGACTCACAATACTGCAAATTGTTATTTTATAAAGATATCACATACTAGAGGATTTGCAAATTCAAACATGAGAAAATGTTATGTTAATCCTCAATATATGAGAAATCAAACTAATGGATTTCAAAAATTAACTAATCAACCTTCCTTAAGTTTGAGATCTTTTCAAAAGAACAATTATGTGAGATCTAAACAAAATGTGCAAGAACAATGTTGGGTTTTGTAGATCCTTACCAAAGTCATATTAACCATTTAACATGAAAAACGCAGCGGAGTTGATACTAAAATCGTGAGTTTATGTATCATATACATGTGTTAAAACAAAACCCAAAACAAGGATCTATTTATATGGATGAACATGCTATCAAAACATAAAAGAACAACCATACAAACTACCTCTTAGAATGATGGATTTGCAAGGCTAGATGATGATGTTAGGAGGCAAAGACTTCAATGTAGAAGCCCTCAAGAGATGATATCCACAAGCTCCTTGATACACCCACTTGCTAGGTTGTGCAACACCAACTTGAAAAACCCTTTGCACAAGACTATTTCCAGCCAAGAAACCTTGAATATGAG
>BJCM01241764.1:0-10478 GCA_018326385.1 Flaveria bidentis | reverse complement strand
CTATATAGGTTTGTGGTTGTTTACATAGTTCTTAGTCAAGAATGGTTGAGAAATATGTTTAAACTTAGTTATGTGAAGTTCTTATGCGAATGGCCCATGCTAATGGACCATACGCATGAACAACTACATGCTAATGAACCAGTCACACGACCGAACCAGGAGACTGGATCAGTCGCATGATTGTGACATGAGATTGACTCAGTCGCACGACTGAACACTCAGTCGTGCGGATGGATCAACCGCATGACTCAGTCGCACGACTTAACCATGCTAATGGTTCAGTCGTACTAATGAGAAACCCTAACCTATAAATACCACTTAATTCGTGGAAAAACGTAACAATTCGAATACCTACATACTAAATCGTACCCTAGATGTCGAGAGACTTCATAGAACCTGTTCCAAGTTCATAGATCGCACTAGATCGGTTTGAAATTGTTCTTAACGTTTAGAATCAATCTAAGATCGATTCTACATGCGTTCTCACTGATTGGATCACCAATCAAATAGGGTTTCGCACTATTTGAGTTGGTATACACGTAAATCAGTTAGTACTCCATCCTGTACACGGTCCTAACAAGTGGTATTAGAGAATTGGCTCTAGATTTACGTGTGATTTAATCGATTTTGACATAAAAATTGTGTTTTCACTCAAAAACGCAATCTTTTTGTGTCAAACTGTGTTATAGACGTCTCCAGGTAAAAAAGTTAACGTTTTTCCGGCATACGGCAATTAGGGTTCTTGAGAAATTCGTGTTTTTGAGTCAAAATACCTTAAACCTTTGAATTCTCAAAAGTCAGTAGCCTCAGTTGCACGATTGACTCAATCACACGACTGAATCCATCCGCATCCCTCCGTTCGTACGACTGAACTGCCTATTCGCATTGTTCATCCGCACCTGTTCATTCGCACGAGTGAGCCATCCGCATTGGTTCATTTGCACGTCTGAGCCATCCGCATAGTTCAATCGCACGAATTGTCCAATCACATTTCTTCATTTGTACAAGTAAAACAGGTTGTTCTAAAGTTAAAAGTTGATAGTAATGGAGGATCAATATTCTGCTTCACCGCAGGTAGGGATTCAAGGATCCAGAATTTATTACTTTTAGAAAATGAAGTGGGAAATCATAATAAGCCCCCTAAGCTAATCACGTTAGATGATTACCCATAATGGAAGCAAAGATCTGAGATCTACTTGAATGGAGTAGATCCCAATCTGTGGTAGTCGATAGAGACAGGGTATAGCATGCCTGTAGGTGCTGATGGAGTCAAACTTACCTTAGGTGGCATGACTAATGGCCAAAAGGTAAAGTATAATGCTGAAAAGAAAGTATATGCATTGCTAACTCAGTCAATTCCTAAGGACATCTTCCATCAATTTTCTGAGAACAAGCAAGCTAAGAAGCTGTGGGATGCATTGGAAAAACGGTATGACAGGAATGCATCATTAAAAGCTCAAAAGGCTATAGTGTTGAAGAAGGAGTTTGACAACTTCTCGTCAATGGGTAAGGAGAGCTTGGATGATGTAATCGATCGGTTCTACCACTTGATGAGTGAGCTGCACACTCATGGAGTCACAACATCTATGGAAGACAAGGTGTCAAACTTTGTAGATGGGTTGCCAGAGAAGTGGGTTTCCTTTGTATCCAACCTCAGACAGAATGATATGTTGGCGAAGTTAGATATCAACAATTTCATTATGAAACTGAGAGAGGAAGAGTCGAGGATGAAGTACAGGGCCTAAAAGTCTTCATATGACCAGAATCCATCATTGTACAACTCAACTCCACAAGCCAAAACGTCTGGACCACCACTTCAAACAACATTTGTGTCGAGTTCAGCTGCTCCATCTCAAGCTACCACTTCAGGATCTCACACGTCAGGGACCTCTTGTACCCAATACATAGCACCTGAAGCCAATGCTATAGAATTAAAGACCGAGAATCTCGGGAATGTGACAGTAGAGGTAGCAAAGGAGCACATGGATCTCTTAGAAGCTTTTGTTCACTCCTATGATGGACTAGTTGTTGGGAAGATTGGAAACTGCCATCTAGCAGATGAGGACTACGAGCAGGTAGACGAGACAGAGCTGGAGAGAATGGACATCATGTGGGCCTTAGCAAGTGCTGTTCGGAAAGCTAAGAAGTTTGTCATGAAAAGCGGACAAAACTTGATTGCTACTAAAGACACAACATTTGGTTTTGACAAGACCAAAGTTACCTGCTTCAACTGTGGGGAAAAGGGGCACTTCAAACGTGAATGTGTGAAGCCCAAGAAGACCGGAAATGGGAATCCATTTTCATCCTTCAATCGTTAGGATAAACCCACAAGTTGTCCTACTTCATCAAACAAGGATCCTAAAGCCTTGACTGCTCACGATGACGAAGGACAATATTGGAGCTTTCGGTTTGTGTCTCCGGGAGAATCCAACATTGCTAGTGTTGAGGATCTAGATGACGACTCAACAAGCGAAGGTGATATTGCAGTGGAACTCGCGATGTCAAACAATGAAGAAACTGCAAATGTGGTCGATCACCTGCCTAAAGAAGGGACAAGCACAAAATGTTCTGAATCACCAGCACCGGAAAAATCTGACTCAGCTTTGATGGCTGATTCAACCACACCCTCTCAGGTAAGTACCACAGACCAATTATTTAATAGTCATGCATGCATTGAATGTAATAAATTTAGGGAAATCATAGACTTAAAATTTGCTAGGTTATTAGATCACAATGATAGCCTAGTAAATGATCTACAACTATGCACATAAGCAAATAGAATTTTTAAACAAAATGAGCACAGTTATAAAGAAAAGATAGAACTTTTGAATAAACAACTTAGGGAAACTGAAGTTGTGCCTTTTAACCAAGCCAATGACATTAAGTTCTATTTAAACTCCCTAGAGGACACTAAGAAACAAAAAATAGTTTTGGAACTAGAAGTAAATTCATTAAAACAAAACTACATAGTTGGATAAGTTCTTCTCACATTGTCCAACACTTAGTGAGAGAACGCAACAACATGGAGAGTTTGGGTTATAAAGTGGTTCCACCACCGCATGACTAAGTCGCACGACTAAACCATGCTAATGGTTCAGTCGCACGAATGAGAAACCCTAACCTATAAATACCACTTAATTCATGAAAAAACGTAACAATTCGAAAACCTACGTACTAAACAGTACCCTAGCCATCCAGAGACTTCATAGAACCTGTTCCAAGTTCATAGATTGCACTAGATCAGTTTGCAATCATTCTTAACATTTAGAATCAATCTAAGATCGATTCTACGTGCATTTTCACTGATTGGATTGCCAATCAAATAGGATTCCACACTATTTGAGTTGGTATACACGTAAATCAGTTAGTACTCCGTCCCGTACACGGTCCTAACAAGACCTTCACAAACGTGATATCCTCATCATTGAATGCAAAAGTTTGTTATAAGCATAAGCAGGGACTGGGATCTTATGAGATAGCTCCTCCACACACAGTCTTGTCTGTAAGATCTCCTAGGTGTGGAACTTGTGAAGATGAGCTTCCCCTCATAGACCCCTTGATTGAAGACGATGAAGAGGAGATGATGAAGAATGTCTCTGAGAAGAATGAAGAAGAGCATTCTAAGAAGGGTCATCATCCCTCTGAGGAGAGTAAAGCTATTGGGATGAACAAGTCCAAGAGAAAGAACTTGATCAGAAAGAGCAAGAGAAAGGCAAAGAAGGCTCAAGTGATCAAGGACACCTTCAACTCTGCATAGAAACAAGTCTTTATTTCGGCAGGATTTGAAGTGGTTAAAGCTAAGGACACAAACTTGAACTCTAACAACAAGAGTTCTATTTCATGTCCAAATCATCCCATCATCAAGAAGAAGGCTGATAAGTTATGCACCATTGTTGTACAACATGAACCATCAAGCTCTAAAGGCAGTTCTAACCCTACAAGAATTGTCGCATCATCTAAGAAGATGAAAATGGAGAGTGAAAGTGATCAAGTTCATCCTTGTTCTCAAAAGAAGACTCCTAGAAGGAAGAAAATGGACTATGTTATGTGTGGGAGTACCTCTCACTTTGCTAAGGATTGTGTTTACAATCGAAAGAGTACTCTCCACATTACAAAGAAAGAAACTTCTAAGAGTCTGGAGAAGAAGAAGAAAGCTTCGGAAGGAAAATCTCTTTCCTTCAGAAGCTCCAAAATGAAGAAGAAGACAAGTGGAAACTTTCCTTCAGAAGAAACTTTGGTCTCGGAAGGAAGGAATACTTCCGAAGTACTGAAGCCTGCTGCAATGAAAGCAAGATCTTTCGAAGGCCCAGTCATCAAAACTTCCGAAGTATTGAAGGTCAAGTCTAAGCTTCCAAAGGTGGTGTGGAAGTCAAAGAAAGACCAAGTGGCTGAAAGATTTTTATTAACTTCAGCAAATGAGCCCTCCTGCATGACTATAGGATCAATTACTATTGCAATGTCTTCAACTTCTTTTGATGAGCCCAAGACCAATGAGGCTTGGGTTTCCAAAGTAACTAACCATCTCTTTTGTGCAGGACCAACTCAAGACAAACAAGAATGTATGGATAATTGATAGTGGTTTTTCCAGGCACATGACAGGCAATAGGTCACTACTCCAAAAGTTTGAAAAGGGTATTACAAGACAATATAGTGCTCCCAGGACTCCTTATCAAAATGGTGTTGCTGAGAGGAGAAACAGTACACTTATTGAAGCTGCAAGAACTATGTTGTCTGACTCTAAAATACCCATCACCTTTTGGGGTGAGGCAGTCAATACTATCTGCTATGTGCAAAACAAAGTTTTAGTAGTTAAGACTCATGGTAAGACTCCTTATGAACTTTGGCACAACAGGAAACCTTTCATTGGTTTTCTCAGGTCATTTGGATGTCCTTGCACCATCTTGAATACCAAAGATCACATTGCCAAGTTTGCTGAGGAATCAGATGATGGACACTTTATTGGATACTCTTCCCAAGCTAAGGCATATAGAGTATACATTCTCAGAACTAGAATAGTTGAAGAGCCAGCCAATGTGACTTTCAATGAGCACACTCCTAGTGTGAAAGGTTCTATCCGGATTGGCTATTTGATCTTGATTTAGTTACGAACCGTTTTAACAAATCTTGTGAGCATGTTTTAGGGTCTACAGATATATTACCTACAGGTGATCCTGATCCAAGATTTGAGCTAAGAAGACCTTCAAGCTACACATCTTCAGCTCCAGTGGTAACAAATCCTACAATCGATGCTTCTACTAGCACATCAATGACAAATCCTGCTGATGCTTCTAGAGTACCTTCAAATTCTAGCTTAGAGGCACAAAACTTAGAGGAAGCTTCAAATGTTAGAGAGCATGGTGGTGGTGATAGTGATCAGGTTTTTCTTGAAGTTGATAACCACTCCATTGATGACAACATCAATGATGTCACACACTTATTGGATCAAGTTAATCTTGATAAGTGTGCTGATGTGAAGGGTGAATCCTCATTGCCAGATCTGAATTTCTCTAATTTAAATCTTTCTAAGTAACTTGTTGTGATCCCTCAGCTAAGGATACACAAGTCTCACCCTTCCACAAACATCATTGGAGATGTTGATATAGGGGTAAGAACAAGAGGACAAACCCATGATGCAAATGTTTGTCTTCACTCTTGTTTCTTGTTCCAGATAGAGCCAAAGAAAATTGAGGAGGCTCTAAAGGATGGAAGTTAGGTTGAAGCTATGCAAGAGGAGTTGCTTTAATTCAAAAGGCAGAAGGTTTGGAACCTATGTCCTCTTCCTTATGGGAAGATTACTATAGGAACCAAATGGGTGTTCCGAAATAAGAAGGATGACAGAGGACTTGTCATCAAGAACAAGGCCAGACTAGTTGTTCAAAGATATACTCAAGAAGAAGGAATTGACTACACAGATGTCTTTGCTCCTGTAGCAAGACTTGAAGCTATCATGATATTCCTAGCTTTTGCTGCATCCAACAACTTCAAGGTTTACCAACTTGATGTCAAGTGTGCTTTTCTTTATGGGGTGATTGATGAAGAGGTGTATGAAACAAGCACCTGGGTTTGCAGATCCTGATCATCCTGATTATGTCTGCAAGCTTGATAAGGCTCCTTATAGGCTGCACCAAGCACCAAGGAAGTGGTATGAGACCCTATCACAGTATCTTTGTTAGCATGGCTACAAGAGGGGTACTATTGATGGAAATCTTTTCATCAAAGGAACATGAAATGACATTATGCTAGTTCAAGTATATGTGGATGACATTATCTTTGGGTCAACTAATTCAAAGCACTACAAAGACTTTGAAAGACAGGTTTGAAATGAGTGCCATGGAGGAACTCAATTTCTTTCTAGGAATTCAAGTGAAGCATGTTGACAATGGCATCTTCATAAGTCAGTCAAAGTATGTTCAAGACATACTTAAAAGATTCAACATGACTGATTGTAAGGTTGCTAAGACACCCATAGCCAGAAACCACTCCATTGGACCTGATCTTGAGGGGGAGTGTGTTGATGAGCATCTCTTTAGGGCAATGATTGGGTCTCTTATGTACCTCACAACTAGCAGGCCTGATATCATGTTTGGTACATGTATCTGTGCAAGATATCAAGCCAACCCCAAGATGCCACACCTAATCACTATCAAAAGAATTCTAAGATATCTTAAAGGTGCTCAATCACTTGTCCTTTGGTATCCAAATAACTCTAACTTTAATATGTATGCTTATACAGATAGTGACTATGGTGGATGCAACATGACTGCAAAGTCTACATTAGGGGGATGTCAATTTATTAGTGGAAGGATAGTCTCTTGGCAATGTAAGAAACAATCCTGTGTATCTGCATCAACTGCTGAGGCTAAATACATTGCTGCAGCAAGCTGCTGTGCTCAAGTGCTTTGGATTCAAAATAAGATACTGGACTATGGATTCAACTTCAAGGAGACTCCCATCCACATAGACAACAATAGTGCTATTTGAATCACAGAAAATCCTGTACAACACTCAAGGACAAAGCACATCAATATTAGGTATCATTTGATTACAGATAACTTTGAAAATGGATTAGTCAAACTAGTCAAGGTTAACAAAAATAAACAATATGCTGATTTGTTCACCAAAGCTTTTGATTAACAAATATTCAAATATCCCATATCAGCTATTGGGATGATTAACTTTGAGTAGCTTTTCTTAAAACTAAATCATTTTATTTCTAAAACTTGAATGTCCTAAGTTATCTATTTTATCACCTTCATAAGCCCTTGTTCTCTTTAGAAGTAAAATCTTTTTAAAAGACATTTCTTAGATTTTTAAAAATTTTGATCTCTTTATCCTTCGGAAGATTTAAAATTACCTTCGGAAGAAACTTATGACTTAGTAAACAAATATCTACTTAAGTAGTTTTACCTTCAGAATAAATTTCTGAAATATCTTTTGAAGCTTAAAATCGACTTAAATACTTGTATATTTTATAAGAACAAATTTTCTTCCAAAAGCAATTTCCTATCGGAAGTTTTTATTCTTCAAAGAATAGACACTCTGTGTTTTAATCTCTTCCGAAGCAAAATTCTCAAAAATCTTTGAAATATATTCCAAAGTCAATTTTCCTTCAAAAGCTTTTCTTCAAGAACTTCCGAAGCAAAATAACCTTCAGAAGATTTCTCGACTTCCAAGAAAACTACTTTTTGGGCAATAAAAAACTACTTTTTTTAGAGGTGGGACCGACTTCCGGATTTCAAAGTTTATCCTCTTTCATTAACTTTGTCTCGGATCCTTTTAACATATAAACCCAACGGTTCCTCCCTCCTTCACTATCTTCTTCATTTGCACTATTTCTCTAACCTAAATTCTCCCAAACCGCCTTTTTTCTTCATTTTCGTTCACCCTTAAGCTTCTCAAAATGGCAAATCTAAATATACGAAACAACCCTGATTTCTCCATGCAACTTCCTAGGCAACACAACCAGGTTGCTCTGTTGAACTTTGAGAAAGATGATAGTTTCTTAGAGGTTTGCTATTTTCTGACTCTGTCAAACTACTTCACCTCCCTTACCATTGATCCTACTCTTAATGAGAAGCACTTGCTTGAATTTCAAAAGACCTGCCAAGAGGTCATTATGGATGGGGAGAAGGCACTATCTACCACAATGCAGGGGAGGACAATCTTTATCACTCAGGCTATCATCAACAATCATCTTTAGCTGGATGATGAAGAAGGTGAGTTGTTCTTCCCAAAGGAGGTTGTAAATAATTCCTTTGAGCAGATGAGCTATGAGAGAGATTTCTGTGTAAAGACCTTCAGGAAAGGGAAGGTCTCGTCCCAGTGGAAATACCTGCTTCATGTGGTTATCCACAACTTATCCAACAGGCATGGTGGGTGGGACTAGATTCCTGAGGATCTCTCCTTCATAGTACATGGAATGGTTCAGGGGTTCAAGTTCATGTAATCTCAGTTTGTTTATACAAATTTACTTGCAAACTTGGATTCCTTAGAATATTACATGTTTCCTAGATAAGTTCAATACATTCGCAACTGTGAACTGGGCTCACAGTTGAGGGAAACATGTAATATTCTTAAATTAGGATAGATGAAGCCCAACATCTTTAAAATCTTGAAGAAACCAATTGTTGGTTTCTCAAGGGTAGAAACAACCCTTGTCCCCAAAATGTTAGAGCTTATTTCTCAAGGTGCAACCTAGAAACACAAGCTAGTGTTGAACCCACACCTTCTACCTCCCAAAAACTAAAAAGACATCAAATCTCGCACACTTACAAAAGAAAATCCAAAGGAACCCCTGCTCAAGCTATTGAGTCTATGCAGGCCCCCATACACTCACCAATACAAGAGGAAGTGGATACTAGAGCTCCCAGTTCTCCTGAGGAGCAAACCACTCCTATTTCTTCAAGAATCAATGCTGAGGTTCCTCATGCTCAACCTGATGAGCTTACAAGCCCAACTACCTTAAGCCTTCACTCTGAGTCTCAACACCCAGGTGAACAACTTTCATGGGATATCCCCAGCCTCTAGACTTAACCACCTAATTCACAACCTTGACTTCTATACTGATGAATACATAGCTTTCAGTGAGTACCATGAGTCTCTCTACTCTTCCCCTACTCAAAGAGAGATGAGTGCTCCTAAGTCACCTATGTCTAGCCATATCAGTCACCTATTACTAAGGTGGATACTTCTAAACCTGTTCAGAATATCCATATGGAATAGGCTCTCACTTCAACAATTGATTACATCATTCAAACCTCAACCATATCAGCTCAGCCCATTGACACTTCAACTGAAGTTCTCACCGAGCAGAGGAAAACTAGCAGCCAAGAACTTCATGCTGGTAGTGAGAGAGAAGACTTTGGTCCAATTCTCTCATCGCCCCATGCTTTTTCTTATGAAGATAAGGGGAATCTAAGGCTAAAGGTGCAAAAACTATCAAAAAAATGCACCTACCTAGTCTCCAAGGTTTGTCATCTTGCATCTCAGGTGACTACCTTGCATAACAGGGTCAATAATCAGCAACTTGAGATATCTTAACTTACGAAAAAACTAGCTGGGAGACCATTAAGAAGAGCTCAACCAGGAACAAAAGAACATGTGAATGTGATTGATATAACCTCTCGCTCACCTATGCAAGTGGGTGATACTACCATAAAGGGGGAGAAAGTCATCACTGACATAGAACCTGGGAGTTCTTCATAAAGCATGGACACTGAGCACTCACCATCCTCACTTGTAACTGTCCATACTCAGCAACTTCCTCAAGTTCACATTGATGTGGACTCCATAGACTCCTTCATTCAGAGTCTTTTTGAGGAAGGTATAGCAATGGCAGTGTCATTTCCACCTCAAGGAACTTCCAACTACATCATAGGGTGGATGTATGATGCAAACAGAAGAGCCCTGATTCTTTAAAGAGTTCAAGGGCAATAAGAAGTCTTCAATTTTCAGACCTTGAACTACTATGAAGGCCTTGACCTGATTAATATGCCACTTGTCAATCCAAGCCAATCTAGACAAGCTGATAGGCTAGCACAAAGGATTCATGATAGAATTACTGAAAAGGTTCAGTCTTAGAAGGAGACAAAGGCAATTAGGTAATACTATTGGTCAACTGGATGTTGAGGCAGACCCTAAGATTAGTTTTGAAGGGAAAACCTTGAATGAAGGCCTAGTGGTAGAACCTGAGAGCCTTGTCACACCTACAACTACTTCAACAATTCATTCCCTCAATGAAGCACCTGCTGGTGAAGGTGTATCATAACCTCTCTCTGGCTAGAGCTTAGTGGCTACACCAAGCAATAATGTAGAGATTAATGAAGAGGCTGATGCAACCTAAACATCCAAAGTCTCTCCTGCATGCTGCACAAGTACTATGAAGAAGAATGCTTAGGAAGTTTCACATATGCAACAGAAATATTCTAAGTGTGAAATCTTCCAAAGCCAAGACCAATATCTTCCGAAGCCAAATATGA
>BJCM01241760.1:0-14098 GCA_018326385.1 Flaveria bidentis | reverse complement strand
TGATTGTTCATATTGCAAATAGAGCAGTAGCTACTGAAGTAACAATCTTCAGTATTGTGATTTTTCATGTCACACCATTTGTAATACATTTCATCTGATTCTTTCTCATAATCATTCTTATGGTTTGCTAACTTTTGATGTTGTTCATTCTTCTTCAGCTTTGGATGAGCTTCTTGTTTTTCCACTTTATTCATCTTTTGATTGTTTGTTGCTGAATTCCGCTTCCGTAGGTCATCTACTAAATCAACAATAACTTTTACTGAAGTTTTCTTTTTCCGTAGATCTACTACTGGAAAGATATTCCTCTTATGTTCAAAGATATTCCTCAGTAGAATCAGATTTCTCATTCACTTTATTGGGGGAGGTTTGTTGCTGATTTAGCTCTTGTAGACCTTCATTCAACTGAGCTAATCTCTTGCAAATTGTTTTCAACATGTTTCTTTGTTAAGGAGGGTATGGCAGCTTTGATTCTTCAAGCACTTTTGGAATATTTGTTTCAAACACAACATTCTTACCTTTATTTAAAAAATCAGCATCATGTTCATCAGAATCATCCAAGTCATCCCACTCATCTAAGTCAAATTCTGAATTAAATTGATTAGACTTTTCTGATTCAGAAGACTCAGTTTCATTCACCTTATTATTAATGTTTTGTTGATTAGAGCTAGTTCCTATGTTGGTGCTAGTCAAAATGTTTTGACAGATTATTAGTCATTGATCCAGGTAAAGAAACATAGTTATTATTAACTGGAGGTGCCACAACATTGTATCCCAACCCAGACCTTTTCTTTGATTCAATATGAGAATTTAGTAATTTCTCATATTGTTGAGATGAGAGTTGAAACTTCTGAAATTTCACTTCAGTTGATGCATGATCAGCCATGGATTTTGTTAAGGAAGTGGTCAGATGCTCAACTTGTGCTTTCAAACTGTAATTTTCGGACACAATTTTTTCTAAATCCTTTTGTAAAGAGTTAATTTTAATTTGATATAGTTTATGTTCTCTTACATGAGATTCATTCAAAATCATTGTATCTTTAACTTTATCAACTAATTTTTGAGCATGGACTCCATATCTTTCTACTTCCTCAACACATATTGATGAACATAACCTGTCTCTTACCTCACTTGCCATGGGTGAAACTTTGTTTTCCATGTGAGCCATTAGAGCTTGATTTTCTTCTAATACTTCCTTCTCATACACACTCCAGTCACAGGTTCCATCTTGAAGAATGATCAGCCTAGAGTCTTTAGAGTTGCTAGTTCCTGCTAGTGAATTGGTGGCTAGTGGGGATGAGTAGGTCAGTTGTGGTTGTCTAAAACATCTTTGAGTTGATGAGGGTTGTTTGGCCTGATGATTCGGATGTTGTGTTGTGTCAGAATTTTAATGATTGCATTCTCTAGAAAAGTGTCCATAGAGATTGCACTTGAAGCATCTTACCTTTGACTTATCAACTCCAATACGAGATGATTTACTTGCAACAACCAAATTCTTGTTTCTTCTCAGATATTGTTTGGCTCTATATGCAATCATTGCCATTTGCCATTGTAGATCCATTTCCTCCACTACATCCGGAGGCAGTTCTTCTAAATCTTGTTGGCACATGTTGGCAGTGGGCAATGTACTGCAAAAGCTGCCTTTTGTTCTTTAGAGTCTAGAATGACAGTGATAGACTCTAATTGATTGTTGGATGATGATTTTTCAGATGATTTATCTCTTTGATCATCAGATCTTTCTTTCTCTTTTCTTGACTTACTTTGAGAAGATTTCTTAGGAGGTTTTGAATCATAGAAACTTACTTCCTCTTCATCTTCACTCAAAGTTCAAGAGTTATCACCATCATTACTGGACATGAAAGCACACCAGCACTTCTTGTTTCTTTAAAGTGATATGGTGATACATGAGTTCTTATACTCTTGTTTCTTGATTTCTCATCCAGCTCAAGAGCCTTAACTTTAGCCACTAGAGTGTCTAGTCCAACTGCTTTGAGATCTATGGTATTCTTGAACATGGATACAGTTTGCTTCTAACTTTCTGGTAAAGTATGGAGCATTTTCTTGTTCAGTTCCTCATTTGTGTATTTCAACTCCAAAATGTTCATTTCTGTGACAAGTTGCATAAACCTATGGAGTTGTTGAGGTATTGATTCACCCTCAATATGATGAAAGGTTTCATATTGTGAACGAAGGGTGCTCTTCCTAATGCTTTGGATTTCATCACTTCCTTCACAAAGTGTATGAAGAATCTTCCATAAAGAATTTGTTGTTTTATAACTTTCACATCTGATCAATATTTCTTTTGGAAAAGCCATACTAAGCAAGCTATATGCTTTGATATCAACTTTAACCTACTTAACATCATCAAGTGAAAGATCTTTTGTGCTTATGGGTTGATTGTTGTCATTATAATCCGGCCCAAGGGTGGTTGGAATATAAGGACCTTCTGTTATAGAGACCCATAAGTCAGAATCTGTATAATTTACAGGATTCCTAAACTTGATTTTCCATGATTTGAAGTCTGCTTTTGTTTCCAACTTTGGTGGTTGGTAAGATGATCCACTGAAGTTGCTCAGGATTAGTTAAGTTCTGAGATGTTAACTGATGAATGTGATCAACATGATCTGCTATTCAATTGATTTGAATATAGATCCAAGTTAATCTAACCGACTACTGTTTAATGACAAACAAGTTTCACACAAATCCCTGTTAGTGAGAATTCAAAGCAAATAAACACAACTAACACTGATAGAACAATCTATCTAAATCAATGAGCACTTGGCTCTGATGCCACCAATGAATCCAAGGATCGTAATCAGGAATTATCAGTGTCGGTTGAAGGCAAGTCAACATTTGCGGAATCAACGTTGGCTTGGTTTAATTGTTTTCAATATCAATAAAGATTCAAGAACACACTAAAAGAAACACTATTAATGAATAATATGTATTTCATTAAAACATGTTAATGATTACAAATAATTAATGAAAGATATTAAATTTTGTGATGAATGATGCGACAGCTCCTAGGGTTTGATTGTGAGATTTGATGTGATGTTTGCTGTTGTGGAATTGTCGTATTGCTATTGATGTTGCTATGGAAGCAACCTATGATTCGAAACCTAGGATCCATTTATATAGACAATGATGTTTCTATTAATGGAAACACCGGATCTCTTCGGATTTTATTTGTTTCTGTTAAGGAATCATCGGATTTCTTGGGATTCGCATAACTGGCTTGTTGACTTGTTGACTTGCAACACTTGTAATTCACAAGTGTTTGGACTCTGCAAGAATAGTGTCTTCCGTAGATGTTTTGTTCTTCCAAAGCAATCTTGTTCTTCCGAGGCAATCTTGTTCTTCCGATGATGTTTTGTTCTTCCGAAGCAATCTTGTTCTTCCGAAGCAATTTTTTTCTTCCGAAGCAATCTTGTTCTTCCGAAGCAGTCTTGTTCTTCCGAAGCAGTCTTGTTCTTCCGAAGAAATCTTGTTCTTCCATCCTCAGTGTTGGTTGATCATACGCAGAAGATCTTTGGATGCATTTTACTTGTAAGAAACAAATCTACGGAATAATAAATGTTCATCCGTAGATGTTTCTTACACTTGGTCAATTTCAGAAATTGACCAAGTATAATGTTTGTACCTGCAACCATACATAAATCAACACACATACAAATGGGTTAACCTATATATATAATGCATACACAATAATGAATTACAACCATTCATTACAGATATTATTTCAAGTACTAAGCCTATACAAAATGGACTAGATCTACTAATCCTAGACCTAACAATTATCATCTTATATTTCTTCTTAGTGTAAGAGGAAAAGATCTTCTCAAGATGAATGCAAAAATGGAAAGGAGTCTCTGGTTAGATCTTCATGTCAATATTTGTGAGCATGCTAGTGTATTAGGTTCAATTAAAGAACTTGGTTCATGGAGCAAGAAGAAACAATTAAAGAGGACTGAAACTAATTGGTTCTACAACATGGAATGTAAAGGTGGTGAGACCATTAAGTTCAAAATTGTAGACCAAAACAGAGTTTGGGAAGTTGGTAATAACAACGTATGGGAGCTTCCACTATCTCGGAATTTTGAAATTTTTATACTAACAAGAATGCTTCAGAAGAGTTTAAGCATATGACACCATTACATTCAAACATTTATGGTGAACCAAAGATGGAAAAAGTCACATGGGTGCTTGCTAAAACAACATCAAAGGTGGTTCATCCAATACCCAAGTCAAAGGGAGCAGCCACTGGGTGCAAAAGAGTTGGTATTGCCACAGACAAGTTAAGAGGCATAGTTGTTGAAACTTCAAACTTAGGGTGGAACTATGTGGGTGCTACTATTCTAGTGCATTTTATCTTTCTTGAGGTCAAGAAAGCTTTTAAGTATGGGGTATTGATACGTGTCAATTTGTATAAGGTTCAACTAGTCATTCTTTGTAAGTAGAAGGGGTTATATTGTAAATAAGCAAATGATGGTTAGGTCGTTATATCCTTTGTAACAGATCATTTACAGGTTATGCAATGAAAACAGAAGTTTCTTCCTCTCTTTCTCTCTTAGAATTCTCTCTTTCTCGTTTGTATTGCATCACATTCCGTTAAACTTTCGCAGATCTAAGGGCAATCTATATAAGGTTATCATACTTTATCATCATACAAGATCAAACATGCATATATCAAAACCCTAGTTAGTTTCATAAAGCTATAAACTCTATTCAAAAATTATAAACATCATTTAGTATGCATACTAGCCTTGAAAACATCAAAGCATGTAAAAATCAGGGGATAAGAAACTCACCTTGATGAATTTTTTAATAAAACCCTAGAACTAAGAATAGGATGTCGAGATCTACATGTAAGTACGTTAAGAAAATGTTAAACTTTATCACTTAATCCGATTATACCAATTTCTAAGCATGAATCCAGCATTGATCTATGAAGAAGAAGCAAGTAGACTCACATTTCTTTATTCATTGTGCTCTCTCTCTCTCTCTCTCTAAATGATAATTTTTCTTTGCAACCAAAATACATGTGAAGGAGGTGGCACTTTCTATTTAAGAGTGGGGGGAAGGTTCATCTTTTTCTTTTTTCTTTTTTGCACTTTTGCTCACTAGATTTCTTTAATAACATGCCACCACCTCTTTGTTCTTAAAAACCAGTTTACCTATTTCAAGGTGTTACATATGTTAGGTGTCATCCTTAAGAAACCGCTTGCAGCATCATACCGCTTCTCCTTGCTGATGGAGGGAGCGGTGTTTCCGCTCCTACGTACAACTATAGCACGTGCTCCAAGCTGTTCTTCCATTTTCCCTTCTTTGTGCCTTCTCTTGATCGATGAAGATGCCACTTATAACCTTAGCGTAAGGATACCACAAAAGCAAGATAGTGTTCCTAGAAACATGTTGCCACCTCATCATCAAGCCTAATGTCATGTATTTCCACCTCCGCTCTCACTAACCATCACGTACAACACATACGTGAATAATATTATCTTTAGTTAAATATTTACCAGTAACCATCACCACTAATGACATCTTTCTCACCTCCATTTCCACTAACCACCATAAAAAATTGTCTTTAATCTATGCTTGTGTTTTCCTATAGGCTTAGCCGATTCATAATGTAATTTGTTTGAATTTGCGTTAAAGCAGAATAATATTACACAAAAATTCCTACTTTCAAGTATGATATGAGGATTGAATTACACCATTCTGTGTTTCTTATCTTGATTAGCTTCTTTTTTCATTAATATAAGAATCTATTGTTGTTTCTTTCATTTGTATTAATGAACCATTATTTGTTGTATTCTTCCATAATGTTTGACTTTGACCTTTACCCAAATTTTATTAATTTTAAACAACAACTCTCCTCTTGCATATGGCGGTGTTGTTGGGTATTTCGTGGGGCGTGAAGAAGAAGGTCAATGGTTGTCTGCTAGACTGCTCCGATGAGCCACTGGCGGTGGTTTCTAGTGGTGGTTCATGGTGGTGATTAGGTGGGGAGAGAGATGAAGGGAGGTTATGAGATGAATAAGGGTTTAAAAAAAGTAATGTAGCTTCTTGAAAATGATATGTTATGATACATATTGCAGATTTGGAGGTATTATAGAAATACTTAGGAAATTGAAATTGCACGTAAAATTAAGTCTATAACAAATAATAAAAGAAAGTTTTTATAGACACGTGTTATTATTATAGTATATCAAATGACACGTGTCATTATTTTAGTATAAAAAATTATTTTTCCATCTCTCTCTCATTGGTCATCCGCATTTGTCCATTCGCATGACTTAGTCATCCGCATTAACTCATCCGCATTTGTCCAATCGCACGATTGACACATCCGCATTTGTCCAATCGCACGATTGACTAATCCGCATTTGTAAAATCGCACGATTGACTCATCTGCATTTGTCAAATCGAAAAATTAACTCATCTGCGTTTGTCCATTCGCACAAGTGAACCAGTCTTGTTCAAAAGTTCAAAGTTTATAGAAATGGAAGATCAATTCATTGCCTTTACTGACGGAAGGGACTCTCGCATCCAGAACCTTCTGCTTCTGGAAAATGAAATTACAAATCATAATAAACCGCCAAAGTTTATAACGTTAGATGATTACCCACAATCGAAGCAGAGGTTCGAGATCTATCTAAATGGAGTTCATCCCAATCTTTGTGCATCCATTGAGACAGGTTACATGATGCCAGTTGGTGCTGATGGAGTTACGCTGACTCTGGGAGGAATGAATAACAGTCAGAAGGTTAAGTACAATGCAGAAAAGAAAGTGTATGCCATGTTGATTTAGTCGATACCGAAAGATATCTTTCGTCAGTTCTCTGAGAACAAGCAGGCGAAAAAGTTATGGGAAGCATTTTAAAGAGATATGATGGGAATGGAACGTTAAAGGCGCTGAAAGTTAAGGCTCTCAAAAAGAAGTTTGATAACTTCTATTCGATATGGAAGGAGAGCTTGGATGACATTATTGACAGGTTTTACCATCTGATAAGTGAGCTGCACACTCATGCTGTAACAACGTCAATGGAAGATAAAGTGTCAAGTTTTACAGACGGGTTGCTAGATAAATGGGATTCGTTTGTGCCTAATCTGAGACAGAATGATATTCTTGCAAAGTTAGACATAAATAATATCATCGTGAAATTAAGAGAAGAGGAACTGAGAATGAAGTACAAGTCACAGAAAGGATCCTATGATCAGAATCCTTCACTTTACAACTCATTCCCCACTCCAACCAGTTCAGGAGCACCACTGCAAACAGCTTTTGTGTCCAGTTCCGCGGCTACCTCACAATCCACTGCTTCAGGACTAGAAACGTCTGGTCGTCATCGACTCAATACATAGTGCAAGTAGCCAATACTACGAAGTTGAAGACCGAGAATCTCGGTAATATAATAGTGGAGGTTGCAAAGGAGCATATGGATCTTCTAGCAATAGTGGTTCAGTCGTATGATGGTCTACTTGCTGGGAAGATCGGAAATTGTCATCTTGCAGATGAAGAATACGAGCAGGTTAACGAGAACAAGCTGGAAAGGATGGATATCATGTGGGCTCTTGCAAGTGTAGTTAGACGAGCCAAAAAGTTCATTAAGAAGACAATACATGATCTTGTAGCCACAAAGGACACGACCTTTGGTTTCAACAAAACCAAAGTCACTTGCTTTAATTGTGGTGAAAAGGGGCATTTTAAACGTGAATGTGTAAAGCCCAAGAAAATAGAAAATGGAAATACATTTTCCACCTTCAACCGTCAAGACAAATCCATGAGTGGAGCTACCACTTCAAGCAACGAGACGAAGGCCTCGACCGCTCAAGTTGATGAAGGGCAAGACTGGACCTTCCGCGTTGTGTCTTCAAGTGAATCAAACATTGCCTGTGTTGAGGGACTAGATGATGGTTCTGCGAGTGAAGGAGTGATCACAGTTGAGCAAGTAATATCAGATACTAAAGAAGCTGTGAATGTGGTACATCACTTAGTTGAGGAAGAGCTAAGAGCAACAAGTTCAGAATCTCCAACAACTGAAGAGTCTAACTCTGCATTGATGGCTGATTCAACCCATTCCTCACAGGTAAGTACTAAAGACCAACTCTTTGAAAAACATGCTTGTAATGAATTTGACAAATTTAGAGAAAGCATTGATTTGAAATTTTCTAGGTTATTAGACCACAATGATAACTTGGTAAATGATTTACAACTGTGCACTGAAGCTAATCGTATATTAAAACAAAATGAGTGCAGTTACAAAGAAAAAATAGAACTTTTAGGTAAACAACTAAGGGAAACCGAGGTTGTTTCTTTCAATCAAGCAAATGATATAAAGTTTTAAATAAATTCTTTGGAAGAAACAAAGAAAGAAAAAGTAGTTTTAGAAGTCGAAGTTAATTCATTAAAATAAAAACTGCATAGTTGGACCAGTTCTTCTCACATAGTTCAACACTTAGTGAAAGAACCAAATAATAGGGAAGGTTGGATTACAAGGTAGTTCCACCACCACATGAGACCATTTTAAATACAAAATGTAGACCTATAAATAACAATCCAGTAAAGGATCATGTGGTGTCCACTCATTTGGTTAGTGATCCTGATTCCACGTGTAAACCGATGAAATTTGTCAAAAACAGAAGGAGGCTACTTTGAAATAAAAAGGCAAGATGCCCGTTGAGAATTTAGATAATGCATTTAAAAGGGTTAATGTAAGGTAAGGCTCACCAAAGTCTATTTCAGAACCCAAACTGACTAAACCAGTAAATCACACACGTGTAAGTCATCAAAGTCCAACCAAAGGGCATGTTAAAGATGTTCAAAATATCAAAACAATTAATTTTGTTAATAAAGATGATACATCTAAATGTGAAGTGACTAAACCCAACCAGACTCATGTCGCACCTGTATCACATTCAACCCCACATAAACAGTTTCCTCAACATTTGGAAGGAAGATCTTGCTACAGTTATGGAAAAAGAGGACATATTTCTTCTAGTTGTCCTTATTATCAGACTCCCAGAAAGAAAATTGAACTTTATAATACAAAACAAAGTTCTTCTAAAAGGAGTTCTATTACTCCTCCTAAGAGAACAAATGAACCTAAAGTTCAAACTCTAAGCCAGTCGTTTGTTTATCACAAACAGGCCTTACACAAAACTGGCTTATGGAAAGAAAAGTCAAATAAGTTGCCTGATAATGAGAATAATAAGAAGAACAATATGCCCTCATCCTCAAGTGGACAGTGGGTTTAATTCATGATGTGTGATTCCTCTGGGTCACCCAAGCCAGTTAAGACTTGGGTCCCAAACCTAAACTGATCATTTTTTTTGAAATATGCAGGGTGTCCGCTACAGTGCTATCACAAATACCTGGATTGTTGATAGTGGGGCATCTAGGCACATGACCGGGAACTTGTCTCTCCTCTTCAACGTCAAAAAAATTAAAGGAGGACATGTATCATTTGCTGGGAATAAAAGAGGATATATCACTGCTCAGGGCGAAGTGGGAAACCAGAAAGTCAAGTTTAATAAGGTCAACTACGTTAAACAACTACTGAACAACTTGCTTTCAGTCTCCCAGATCTGTGACAAAGGCTTTAAAGTTGTTTTTGACAATAAGAAGTGCTACGTGTGAAGAAGGACTATGTGATTGAGGAGGATAAGGTTCGCATGTCAGCTTTAATATATAACGACTTATATGTCTTGGATCTATCAAAAACATCCACAACTTATCACACAATTCAATGCTTCTTGTCAAAGGCAACAGAGAGGGACTCAATCTCTTGGCATAGGAGAATATGACACATCAATCCTAGAAAAAAGAATCACTTGATTCAGAATGATCTAGTGAATGGTGTAAATGTTAAGAACTTTTAGCTTCTAGACTTATGCATAGCTTGCAAGAAAGGGAAATAGACCAAGCAGGCTCATAAGGCAAAGAAAGTTAACTCTATAGATATGCCTCTCGAGCTTCTACACATGGATCTATTTGGTCCCGTCAGCACTAAAAGTATTGCTGGTGATTTGTACTACTACATAGTAACAGATGATTTCTCAAAATTCTCTTGGGTGATGTTTTTGAAAGCGAAATCAGAAACTTTTGAATCATTCAAACATCTGGTAACTACAATGGAATCACTTTACAAGCTGAAAGTTAGACAGATTCGATCAAACAACGGCACAGAGTTCAAGAACCAGTGGATGCAGGCATTCTGTAAAGAAAAAGGGATTGTACATCAATTTACGTCTACCTACACACCACAGATTAATGGAGTTGCTGAGCGAAGAATCGGAGCTTGATAGAGACAGCAAGAACGATACTAGAAGACTCGAAACTGTCTATCCAATTTTGGAATGAGGTAGTTGCAAATGCGTGTTACACGCTCAATTCAGTCTTAGTGGTAAAACGTCATGGGAAGTTCAGTGAGAAGGCTCAGCCTGGGAAGTTCAGTGAGAAGGTTGAAACCTAACCTGGAGTATCTCTAACCATTTGGTGCACCATGTATGCTTCTGAAGAAAACTCAGTCTGGAAAGTTCAATGAGAAGGCTGAAGAAGGGATCTTTCTTAGATACAATATACCAAACAAGTGAGTTTATAATAACTCAACAGGTTAGGTGGAAGTGTGGTGCAACGTTGACGTTCAAAGATACACCACCCCCCCCCCCAACTGGGAAAGGACCCTCATTCTTCTTCGACTATGATGGATTATTTAAGTCCTTCAACATACCTCCCTCCCTTTTGGATGATGAGTTAACGACTAGAATGATGTACGATGTTCTAGACACACAGCTGCTAGACTCGACAGCATCAACTCCACAAGGTGAATCTTCTAATCCTTTAGGGGGAGCACTTGATGTAAGCGATTCCTCCTCGGATGATGAAGAAATAGAGACTGAACAGGCGAACCAAGAGGAACAGGTTCCTACCAATGAAAGTACACAAGCATTAAATCCTGATGCCTCTGACATTTCGGAACCTCGTACTCCAACAGCTACAGATCCTGAACCTGAGCTTAACAATCTAGATCATGAGATGGCTGTTCCAACAACTCCAGGATCATGGATAAACATTAATCATCCCTTGGAAAATGTCATTGGGGATGTTAGATCGGGAGTACAGACCAGAAATCAGTTATACATAGCTAATTATGCCTCGGTAATGGAAAAAGGGATACCTTCACTATGGAGCATATCGATGTTTTGTGTCTCAATTTGAGCCAATATACGTTAGTGAAGCGTTAAATGATGAGGCATGGGTTGATGCGATGCAAGAAGAACTCCTACAATTCAAGAAATTAGGAGTGTGGACCCTTGTGGACAAACCTAAAGGTGCTAAGGTGATTGGCACTAAATGGGTACTGAAATGCAAGAAAGATGACCAAGGGGTAATAATCAGGAATAAGGCCTGACTTGTAGTTCAAGGATTTCGACAAGTCGAAGGCATAGATTACAATGAAGTTTTTACACCAGTGACAAGGATGGAAGCAATACGTATATTTCTAGCTTATGCATCCTACATGAAGATCAAAGTCTATCAACTAGATGTCAAGAGTGTGTTCCTTCATGGTGAAATCCGTGAGACAGTGTATGTCAGTCAACCTGAATGATTTGAGAATCCTTATCATCAGGACAGAGTTTACAAGCTTGATAAGGCTTTCTACAGGCTCCATCAAGCCCCTAAAGCATGGTATGAGAAATTCTCGACTCATCTGGGAAACACGGTTTTCGTAGAGGAGTTATTGACTATACACTGTTCATTAAAGAAAAAGATGGCGGCTTACTGTTGGTACAAATTTGTGTTGATGACATAATCTTCGGTTCCAAAAACGAAGAGTTATGTAAAGAATTTGAATCTGTCATGAAAGCAGAATTTGAGATAAGTGCCATGCGGGAGATGAAGTTCTTTCTCGGGTTACAGGTGGATCAGACACCAAAGGGAATATTTCTACATCAGACCAAGTATGTAGACTATATCCTTAGTCGGTTCCATATGGAGAATGCTTCTACAGCTGGAACTCCACTTGCTACAAACCATGATGTAGCACCCGACGAAAATGGTGATCTGGTTGATGCCACTGACCTGAGGCTTGGCATCTCTTTGAAAGATATTAGAATAGTTTCTTCTTGAAAATACTCGTAGATCGCTCAAAATTGTCCTGAGGAAGGTTGATTACCATATAAGAGTGGGATCCAGAAATGCTTGTTGAAATACTTAAACCTTAACTCATCACCAATGTGTGTCAAAAATCTATGTATGGATTTAAGAGGACAAGTATACTGACAATCATCATGAGCTGCAGTTCTTGAAAGTCAAAATCATTGTGCACATCTTATAGCTCTAGTATGATTTCCTAAACTGCTATTGACTCTCAATCAAAACAAGAACTAGCATCAAAATGGTTAATTAAAATGTCCCAAATGATTCTGATATACCTGTATGATTCCATAATGAATCATACCAAGAAATGATAAAATAGACTTGAAGTTGTGTTGTCCATGAAGTAAAATTGGTTATATGTACTTTAATAGTGCAGGACCGGTGAAGGGGGTCACTTACAACACAACAACACAAAGAGGAGATTAACCAAACCTTAATCAAACAGTGAACTGGATTAACCACAAGTAAGACACTAAGAACACAGGTAATGTAAGAGACAAAACACAAGATCACAAGTATATGGTTTTCAAGAATGTAGTATATTGCTTTCTCTATATTCTATTACAAGTGTTACAAAGCATAAAGGAAAGATACAAGAACATGAGATACTTATACTACATCCTACAGCCGACTATACTATGAAAGCCAGCTGGATACAATTGACACGTCATAACTCACATCCTTATCTATTAGAAAAAGGATAAAGTACATGAAGTAGAAAGTTACAGACTCAAGACCTCAATGTACATTTACCAAAAGCAATGGACCTTTTCACCAACTCATGCAAGTTGGTGACTTTACAGAGATGCAGCGGAAAGGTGTCCAGATTTATGGAAAAGTACATCAGATAAAGCATGTTACTAAAGTTCTTCGGAAGAAATTTGTCTTCAAGAGTTGAGGCTTTGGAAGACATTGTCTCTGAAGCTTCGAAAGGCTTCATCTTTGGCTTCGGAAGATATTGGTCTTGGCTTCGAAAGATTTTACACTTAGAGTATTTTCTGTTGTAAGTATAAAACTTCCTAAGCATTCTTCGTCAATGCACTTGTGCAGCATGCAGGATAGACTTTGGATGTTTTGGTTGCATCAGCCTCTTCATATATTGTCTACAAACTCACCCTAGGATGATGCTACCAAAACACTTAGTAGACTTCAGATATTAACAATCCTTATTAGGATGATCACCATTCCTTTCTTCATGAGGTGATCAGGCTTCTTCAGACTGTCAAAATGTCTTCTCATGTCAAAGAGATTATGCAGAGGAAATTGAAACATGTCTTGCCAAGTGTAGATATCTTCAGTGCCTTGTTCTCTAATGACATGCTATCTTTCGGGATTTGTGGTGTAAGTCTAGGACAAGATGGGTCTTCCTGATGCTAGAGGAGCTACTGGAATGGGAGATGATGGAGCATCCTCTGGCTACACATCCTCAGGATGTTCTAACTTATCCTAAGGTTCAAAAAAGGATGCAGTCTTCTTCTTCTTGGCTTTTGTTTAGAAGCCATCCTTTTCTTTCTCTTTACCACTTTTAACTAAGAAAACTGGCATGCAGTACCAGATTGATCTTCTATGCCTTTCTCGGTTGGGTCTTCTACTCTCACAGGTTCAGATTGAGAGTGAGATTGACCCTGCTGTGGATCAGAAGATGAAGCTTGCTGAAATTCAGTAGGAGGTCCAGGTTGTGATGTCTCTGGTTGTTCAACCTCAACCTCTACTTCAGGTGGGGCTTGACTTGGAGGGAAGTGTAAGTCAATGAGCTCTCCACTCTTGATCTTCTGCTTGATCACCCTGATATGCTAATCCATAGTGGATAGAGACATGGGGCCAAGTCTCCTTCCGGAGAATCCATACAGCTTCAAGAAGCTCATCATCCTCTACCTGTCAGCAGACTTCTTCATGCTCTTTTGGATGATGGCTCTTGATTTAGCAGCTTCTTCC
>BJCM01241757.1:0-13186 GCA_018326385.1 Flaveria bidentis | reverse complement strand
ATTCATCATATTCATATGAATATAACGAACTCTGAATTTCTGAAATCCTTCAATTGTTGATGAATTGAACTGAAACTTTTCAATTAGTTCAATATAATGCCGATAATCATTCTTCTAGTATCAATTTCTTCATTATCAATAACAAATCAATGAATTTGAGATTTTTCAGTTCGAAAACTTCATCTTCGTTCGAACAACAAACTCAACAGATTTGATGAAATATACTGCAATTTGTGATTCAAATTATGTTTCGGATGATGAAACACAACTTTAATTCACAATGTTTCACTCGAATTATCAATCAATTACAAATTTCAGTGGATTTTTGAAGTTTCTATGTTCGACAGAACTTCAAAAACACTCAACCGAAAGCTCTGATACCAATTGATAGGATCAATTGATTGAATCTGTAATGATTTATGTAAACAATTCAAAAAGAAACACAAACAATTGTAATCAATCAAGCAATATCAACAAAATTCATAGTTCATTGATATAGCAAAGAAAATTACAAGAGTAAGAAAGCAGTTAACAACTAAAACTCACTCCTCTAGTAATTCTACTCTAGTCTAAGCTATTTATACTAGAAACTAAGGAACTAACAATTTACAAAACAAGTCCCTATACTAGTACAAAATATAAAATAGACAATAAAAGACTTAATGTTAATCTTCTAAGGGTTCTAACAATCACACACTGTAAACACACAGTTGAGCTAACAACACTCAATGAGTTGTGAACCTCCTTTCTTTTGCTTGCAAGACTTTCATTTGTTCATTCATTATGTTCCACTTTCATTATGTTAAATTTTTCACTTTGTTAAGATAATACTTTACGTTCATTATCATAATCACACCACGTAAAGTCACATCATAATATGTAGTAAGGAAGATTAGAAAACATATCATACATAAGCATAACATCATCATACATATTATATACCATCACACATCATCATAAACATCATGCATCATAAACAGCATGCATCGCACATTCACATACATATACATATGCACCACAAGCATAAGTTATCATCAAACATAACTAATCCTCCGCGGAACAGTGGGGGTTCAGGGATGGTAACCACTGATAGCGGGGTCCTAGGGGAAGTAGCCCCTAGTGGGGTCCAAGGGGCAACGCCCCTGGCTGGGGTCACGCTGTACTCGATGAGTAGCTTCTCAATCAAGCTTACAAAGAAAGGGTTGCACTACACAGTCTGCAGATAAGTTGACACTAAAAGGAGTTATTTTCTGCCTAATTTCGATGCTAATTTTGTTGCAAAATCAGCAGTTTCGCTGCTAGTTTCGCCAGCAGTTTCGCTGCTAGTTTCGCTAGCATCTTCGCTGGCAGTTTCGCTGGCATATTCGCTGCCAGTTTTGCTGCTAGTTTCTCCAAACTTTCATTGAATAACCATGTCTGCGAAACTACCAATGAAAATATTGTTTCGCAGGAAGTTTTCATTGTTTCACTCGACGAGTATGCAATTTCGTTGGATGAACCTGTAATTTCGCAGAATAGGCTAAAAATTTTGAACCAACCAATTTTTGACCCAAAACTTCAATCTTTTACACCAAAAACCTTGGTTTATCATCCATGATGCTATATTTAAACTTTTTATATGTTTTCTTACACAAAAACGTGAGTTTTGGGTGAATCTTAGCCACTTTCAAAAACCCAAGCCCTAGAATGCGGGTTTACATCTAAATGAGGGATTAAATAATGTTTCTTACCTGGATTCTTGGTGTTTTCTGAACACCAACCTTCAATCCCGTGACAAATTGAGCCTTAAATCTTCACCTCTTCTCCACTTTCTCTCTCTACTCTCTCTCTCTAGAAATTGGGTGTTGAGTTACAAATGGGAGCTGCTCAAGCTGATTCGTTTATATATACCAGGCGTTCTCGGGACCTTAAACTCGCCAAACACATAACCCGCGAGGTATACTTGGTCCATACTCCATTACCCGCTTATTTTCTTTAACAACAAAAACAAAAACAACAACGACAACAACAACAACGAAAACAACAACAAGGACAACAACAACAATGACAACAACAACAACAACAAAAATAACAACAACAACAACAACAACAACTGTAGATACATGATGTTCCTAGATTATGTGCTCAAATGTAAAAGTCTTTCATTTCGTACATATGTGTAATGTAAAGACTAAATGAAATATAATATGTGTTTGATGTTTATTTATATTTAATTATTTCATATTATTATTGTGTTAAGTATAATTCATATGTATGAACTTCATATATAGGTTTGAGATTGTTGTACATAGTTCTTAGTCAATAATAATTATGTAATATGTTCAACCTAGTCGGCTGATTATTCATGCTAAAAGACCATACTTATGGACCATATGCATGAATATATCATGCTTATGGACTAGTCGCACGACTGTACCAGGAGACTGGATCAGTCGTATGATTGAGAAAATAGATTGACTTAGTCACACGACTGAACCCTCAGTCGTGCATATGACTCAATCGCATGATTCAGTCGCACGACTGAACCATGTTAATGGTTCAGTCGTATGAATGGAAACTACAAACCTATACATACCACTTAGTTCGTTGAAACACATAGCAATTGAGAAATTTTGAGAGATAGGTCGTATATTCTTAAACCCTAGCCGTCCAGAACGTCCAAGACAACCAATCCAAATTCAAAGTTCGATCTTGATCGATCCCTACTCAATCCAAGTTGTGTTTTGTGTCAAAGTGTCAAAATATTCGATTTTACAAAAAAACAGTAGCCTTCAGTCGTATGATTGGTCCATTCGTACGACTGAACTCAATCGTATACTCCATTAGCACAACTGAACTCAGTCGCATCCCTCATTCGCACGACTGAAAAACTCGAGTCGTTTTCTTCCAATCGTCTTGTTCATACGCACGACTAAATCCAATTGCATGATTGAATTCATTTTCACCCTTCATTCGCACGAGTGACGCATACTCATAGTCCATTCGCACGAGTGAAACTGTCCTGTTAAAAGTTCAATGTTTAAAGCAATGGAAGATCAATTTGATGCATTTTCTACCGGAAAGGACTCTCACATCCAAAACCTTCTGCTTTTGTAGAATGTTATTGGAAATCATAATAAACCACCAAAGCTGATAACGTAAAATTACTACCCACAGTGGAAACAGTCGTTTGAAATCTATTTAAATGGAGTTGATCCCAATCTTTGGACATCCATTGAGACTGGTTACATGGTACTAGTAAGTGCTAATGGAGTCAAGTTAACCTTGGGAGGAATGAGTGAAGCATAGAAGATTCTATTCAATAATGAAAAGAAAGTTTATGCGTTGTTGACTCAGTCGATACCTAAGGACATCTTTTATCAGTTCTCTAAGAACAAGCAGCCGAAAAAGTTATGGGAAGCATTACAGAAGAGATATGATGGAAACACAACTTCCAAAGCACTGAAGGCTAAAGCTCTCAAAAAGGAATTTGATAATATCTCCTCGATAGGGAATGAGAGCTTGGATGATATTATTTTTCATCTGATGAGTGAGTTGCTCACTCATGGTGTGACAACGTTTATGAAAGATAAAGTTTCAAGCTTTGCTGATGGTTTGTAGGATGAATGGGATTCATTTGTGTGTAATCTGAGACAAACGACATTCTTGTGACGTTAGACATAAATGATTTCATCTTCAAGTTAAGAGAGAAAGAATTGAGAATAAAATACAAGTCAAAGAAAGGATCTTATGTTCAGAATCCTTCAATTTACAACTTAGTTCCAACTCCAGCTGTTTGAGGAGCACCGTTACAAACAACTTTCGTGTCTAGCTCTTCTGCTCCTTCCCAAACCAGTACATCAAGAACAGAATTGTCAGGGTCGTCTGGAACACAATACATAGTTCCTGAAGCAAATACAACAAAGTTAAAGATCGAGAATTTCGGTAATGTTACAGTGGAAGTTGCCAAAGAACATATGGAACTCCCCACGATGGTTGTACAATCTTATGATGGTCTAGTTACCTGTTAGATTGGAAATTGTCATCTTGCAGATGAGGATTATGAGCACGTTGAAGAAAATGAGCAAGAAAGGATGGACATAATATGGGCCCTAGCTAGTGTTGTCAGAAGAGCAAAGAAGTTTGTCAAAAAGACGAGGCAGAATCTAGTAGCCACTAAAGATACGACTTTTCGTTTTGACAAAACCAATGTCACATGTTTCAACTTTGGTGAAAAGGTGCACTTTAAACATGAATTTGTAAAGCCCAAGAAAACTTGAAATGGCAACCCATTTCCCATATTCAATAGTCAAGAAAAAGACATGATTAGAACCACTTCTTCAAGTAAAGAGACAAAGGCTCTGACTGCTCAAGGTGATGAATGGCAAGACTGGTCCTTCTGCTTTGTTTCTCCAGGTGAATCAAATATTACCTTTGTCGAGGCACTAGATAATGGATCTGCTAGTGAAGGTGAAATTATAGCTGAGCAACGATGTCAGATACCAAAGAAGCTATGAATGTGGTAAATCACTTGGTTGAGGAAGAGCTCAGAGCAACAAACTCAAAATCTCTTCTCAATGAAGATTCTAATACGGCTTTGATGGCTAACTCGTCTGATTCCTCATAGGTAAGTTCTAATAATCAATCATTTGATAAAAATGCTTGTACTGAATGTAGCAAATTTAGGGATAGCATTGATCTAAAATTTGCAATGTTATTAGAACACAATGATAATTTAGTAAATGACTTACAACTCTGCACTGAGTCCAATCATATTTTAAAACAAAATGAGTGCAGTTGAAAGAAAAATAGAACTTTTGGGAAAACAACTAAGGGAAACCGAGGTTGTTTCTTTAAATAAAGCAAATGACATAAATTTTTATTTAAATTCTTTAGAAGAAACAAAAAAGGAAAGAGCAGTTTTAGAACTCGAAGTTGATTCCTTAAAACAAAAACTACACAACTTGGCTAGTTCTTCACACATAGTTCAATACTTAGTTAAAAAACGAAATAATAGGGAAGGTCTGGGATACAAATTAGTTCCACCACCACATGCAATCCTTCTGAATACTAAAAGTAGACAAATAAATAACAACCTAGTTAAGGAACATGTGGTGTCCACTCCTCAGGTTAGTGATCCCGATTGAATATTTGGATGATCAAATTGAAAAGGTTAATTTAAGGTCAGGTTCACACACGTCTACCTCTGAACCCAAAATGACAAATCCAGTTAACCAAAAACGTGTTACTGATCATAGTCCAAACAAACTTAAAGTTAATGATGTTAAATGTTAAAACAATAATTTTTGTTAAAGAAGCCGAAACATCTAAAAGAGAAGTGACAAAGCCCAACCAGACACATCTCACACCCTTACCAAACTCAACCCCACATAAAAATTTTCCTCAATCTGTAGAAGGGAGATCATGCTACAGTTGTGGAAAACAAGAACATATTCTCCTAATTGTCCTTATTATTAGACTCCTAAAAAGAAAACTGAACTTTATCATGCAAAACTAAGTTTTTCTAAAATGGGATCTAATACTCCACCTAAGAGTATTAGTGAAGCTAAAGTTCACACTATAAGCCAATCATCTATTTATCACAAAGAGGCTTTACACAAAACTGGTTTATGGAAAGAAAAATCAAGTAATCTATTTGATAATGAGAACAAGAAGAAGAACAATATGCCCTCGTCCTCTGAAGGACAGTGGGTTGAGTTCATGATATGTGATTTCTCTAGGTCACCCAATCTAGTTAAGGCTTGGGTCCCAAACCTGAATTGATCAATTCCTTTGAATCTGCAGGGTGTCTGCTATAGCGCTATCCCTAATACCTGGATTATTGATAGTAGGGCGTCCAGGCACATCACCGGGAACTCGTCTCTCCATTTTAATGCCAAACAAAATAAATGGGGACATGTATCATTTGTTGGAAATAAAGGAGGTTACATCACCACTCAAGGTGAAGTGGGAAACAAGAAAGTGAAGTTGTACAAGGTCAACTACGTTCAACAACTATAGAACAACTTGCTTTCAGTCTCCCAGATTTGTGATAATGGTTTCAAAGTTGTGTTTGACAACAAGAAGTGCTACATGTTGAACAAGGCTTATGGTATCTGGGAGGAAAAAGTTCTAACATCAGCTTCAAGATATAATGAATTGTATGTCTTGGATCTATCAAAAGCCTTCACAACAGAAACCACTATGCAATGCTTCTTATCAAAGGCAACAGAGAGGGATTCAATCTCCTGGCATAAGAGAATGGGACACATTAATCCTAGGAAGATGAATCATCTGGTACAGAATAATTTAATGAATATAGTAACGATTAAGAATTTCCATCTTCTGGATTTTTGTGTAGCATATAAGAAAGGGAAACAGACCAAGAAGTCTCACAAGGCTAAGAAAGTTAAGTCTATCGATATTCCTCTCGAGCTTCTACACATGGATCTGTTTGGCCCAGTCAGCATAAAGAGCATTGCTGGAGATATATACTACTATGTAGTAACTGATGATTACTCAAGATTCTCTTGGGTGATGTTTCTGAAATCCAAATTAAGGAGATTTGAATCATTCAAACATCTAGTAACTTCCTTGGAATCACTCTACAAGCTGAAAGTAAGGCAAATTCGATCAGACAACATAGTAGAGTTCAAGAATGAGTGGATGGAGGCATTCTATAGCGAGAAAGGAATTGTACATCAATTTACGTCTGCCTACACTCCACAAAAGAATGGGGTTGCTCAAAGAAATAGCTTGATAGAGACAGCAAGAACAATGCTAGTCGACTTTATACTGCCTATTCAAATTTGGAACGAGGTAGTTGCTAATGCATGCTACACTCTTATTCGAGTCTTGGTAGTCAAACGTCATGGGAAACATGTTATGAAATACTCTAGCCACGTAATCCAAACTTGGAGTATCTCGAACCATTTGGTGCACCATGCATGTTGTTAAAGAAAACTCGGACTGGGAAGTTTAGTGAGAATGCTGAAGAAGGTATCTTTCTCGGTTACAATATACCAGACAAAAAGGTTTACAACAACTCAACGGGTCAGGTAGAAGTGTGGTGCAATTTTGGTGTTCAAACATACACCACCCCCCCCCTGCTGGAAAAGGACCGTCCTTCTTCTTCGACTATAATGGATTTTTTAAGTCCTTCAACCTACCTCCCTCTCATCATGATGATGAGTTATCCGCTACAATGATGTATGATGTTCTGAACAATCCTCCACAAGACTCGACACCATTGGCACCATTAGACGATTCTTCTAGTCCTTTAGCAGGAGAGCTTGAATTAAGTGACTCCTCCTCGGATGATGAAGCAGTTGAGACTACAAATGTGGACCAGGAGGACCAGGTTCCCACTAATGAAAGTACACAAGCATCAGATCTTGATGCCTCTGACACTTCTGAACCTCATACTCCAACAACTACAAATACTGAACATGGGATTCAAAATCTGGATCATGATGTTATTGTTCCCACCACTCCCGGATCTCAAATAAATATGCATCATCCCCTTTAAAACATCATTAGGGATTTACTATCGGGAGTGTAGATACGGAATCAGCTATACGCAGCTGATTATACCTCAGTCATGGAAAAAGGCTATCTTCATGATGGTGCTTATCTATGTTTTGTGCCTCAATTTGAGCTAAAATATGTAAGTGAAGCCTTAAACGATGAGGCATGGGTTAGTGCCATGCAAGAAGAACTCCTACAATTCAAGAAGTTAAGAGTATGGACCCTCAAGGACAGACCAAAAGGTGCTAAGGTGATTGGCACTAAATGGGTACTAAAGTGTAAGAAAGATGATCAAGGGGATATAATAAAAAAATAAGGCTCGGCTTGTGGTTCAAGGGTTTAGATAAGTCGAAGGCATTGACTACAATGAAGTGTTTGCACCTGTGGCTCGGATGGAAGCAATTCGTATCTTTCTATCCTATGCATCTTACATGAAGATTAAAGTTTATCAATTAGATGTAAAAAGTGCATTCCTTCATGGTGAAATCCGTGAGACATTCTACATCAGTCAACCCAAAGGTTTTGAGGATCCTTATCCTTGGGACAGAGTTTATAAAGGATGGTGATCTACTACTGGTGCAGATATATGTTGCTGACATAATCTTTGGTTCCTAAAATGAAGAATTATGTAAAGAATTCGAATCTGTAATGAAAACAAAGTTTGAGATGAGTGCCATAGCGGAGATGAAGTTCTTTCTTGGATTACAGTTGGATCAGACACCAAAAGGAATCTTCCTGTATTAATCAAAATATGTAGGAGATATCCTCAGTCGATTGGACATGGAGAATGCTTTAGCTACTGGAACTACGCTTGCCACGAACCATGACGTGGCACCCGACGAAAATGGTGATCTGGTTGATGCTAACATGTACAGAGAGATGATCGGATCTCTAATGTATCTCACAGCTTCTCGTCCTAATATTATGTATACCACGTGTCTTTGTTCCAGATATCAGGCAAAACCTAAAGTAAATCATCTCATAAGAGTTAAACAGATTTTTCATTATTTGAAGGGTACTCCAACACTCGGTTTGTGGAATCCTCATGATGATAACTTTGAGCTTAAAGCGTATAGTAACTCGGACTATGGTTGTTGCAAGATGAATTACAAGTCCACATCAGCGGGATGTCAGTTCTTTGATATACGGTTAGTCACCTGGTAGTGTAAGAAGCAGACATTAGTTGCTCTGTCAACATGTGAAGCTGCATATGTTGCTGCTGCAAGTTGCTGTTCACAAATCATTTGGATTCAATAGCAAATGCGCGACTACGGTTTGCAATTTTCTAACACCCCTATCTTTGTTGATAATTCTACTGCAATTGTTGTCAGCAAAATCCGGTCCAACACCCTAAAACAAAACATATCGGTATTAAATATCACTTTATATGTGACTGTTTTGAAAAGCAATTAATCAATGTTGTTAAAATTTATACGGATTTTCAAGGCGCCGACCTCTACACAAATGCATTTGACAAAGCTTGTTTTTTTTTATCTTTTAGAGGTTAATGGCGTGAAAAAGAAAAGTGTTATCATTCAAGATGTACAAAGTTCTTAGTCCGACAAGTTATTCTTAGTTTCTTGTTTACTTTCTTTTATTTTAGTTTTCTGTCTATTAAAATCCAAAAACACAAAAAGATTTTCAGTTTTAGAATTTTAGGGGGAGAATAGCTTAGTTTAGTATTTAATTAGTTACAGTATTTATTTACTTAAAAAAAGGAGGGAGGAGGGCAACTTAGCTAAAAAAATGAAATCAAATCTGTGATTTTGATTCAAAACTTATGGAAAATGATAGTACACATGGAACAAATTGTTTGGGACTTCAAAAGGACATAAATTGATCAACATGCTTAATTCAAAGTACAAGTCTAAGAAGACTAAGCACAACAAAGGAAAAATGATAGTAAAACTAGTCTGCTACTGAGGTAACATAGAGAAAGTAGACCTAGAGGTTGCTAGTTCATTGTATGATGTGTCGGTAGATTCAACACAATAGACGAGTAGACTTCATTGGTGAATTAAATTCAAACTAATTTGTTCAACTTGTTGTGGGTTCTCATCTTATCCCTAGTTAACACAATCAACGCATTTCAAATAAGGGTTGATAAGCAAAATAAACGCAACAAATGTGTGCGGATGACCATAAAAATAAGCAAAGCACATGGAAAAACTGCAAAGTGCAATCAAGCTAATGACTTATATTGTTGGTGCGTTATGTGCAAACGAAAATTAATGCTAGTACAAGAAGATAGGTTGTGTGCCTCTCTGCTGTGCAATGGCACTGACCTAAGGATAAGCATAACCTTAATATTCTAGAATTCATTGTTGTTTGTGCCTCTCTGCTGTGCGATGGAACTGACTTGAGGCTTGGAATCTCTTTGAAAGCTCTTAGAATAGTTTCTTCTTGTCAAATACCCGTAGACCACTCAAAAATCTCCCGAGGAATGTTGATTACCACATAAGTGTGGGATCCACAAATGCTTGTTGAAATAAATAAACCTAACTCATCACCAATGTGAGTCAAGAATCTGTGTATTGATTTAAGTGGACAAATATACAGACAAACATCGTGGCTACAACTCTTGACAGTCAAAATCATTGTGTGCATCTTATAGCTCTAGTATGATTTCCTGAAAGTGCTATTGACTATCAAACAACACAAGAATATAGTATCAAAGTGTTTATTGAAAATTCCCAAATGATTTTGATATACCTGTATGATTCCATAATGAATTTTTCTAGAAAGATCAAATTAACTTGAAAGTGTTCTGTCTAGGAAGAAAAATCTGTTAGACCTTTTCTAAAAGGTTTTAATCCATCTCAAACCAAAAACACAAAAATATGTCTTGTTTTGTTTTAATTTCAAGTTGTTTTCTGTGTTTCTAGTCTTTTGTTACGTAAAAGTCGGATCATACAACTAGATGAAATCTATGAATCACTCGCTAAAAGTGGTCACGTCTAAGGTGACCAATCGGTTTAAACTAAAAGGTTCACGTCTGAGGTGAACAAATGATGTTAAATTAAAAGGATCACGTCTGAGGTGATCAAACGGTTTTTCAATTAAAAAGGTCACGTCTGAGATGATCGGTGTTCATAATGTTATATATGAAAAGGAAAAATTTTAAGTGTTTGAAAGTGTATAAGGTCAAACTCATAAGTATGAGCCAATCGCACGATTGAATCATAAGGATGAGCCAATCGCACGATTGAACCATAAGTATGAGCCAGTCACACAGTTGGACCACGAGTATGGGCAACCATGTGATTGGATCACAAGAATGAACCAATCGTACAACTGGATGATGAAGTCTAAGCCAGTCGCACGACTGAACCCCAGTCGCACGAATGAAGCATGCGTATGGGTCCAGTCGCACGATTGAACTTTAAAACACTTCAAATAGAGGGTTAGTCAGTCGCATTCCTTACCACCCTTCGAAGCTCTCAAAACTTCCCATACATAAACACTCTACCCAAAATTTCTATTACTGTGATTACTTGTTGATTGTGATTCTATCTGTTGTCCTACTCATCTACAGGCTCTTAAATCGAAACCTAAGGACCGATTAATTTAAACTCAAGAACTGAGTCTAACTCTTAAAAATAGACCACTTAAATGGACAAAAACGTTGATTTAAAGGACATTAAGTGCTATTTAGAGTCCATGTGAATCTAATGAGTCTAAACACGAAGTCTAATATAAAGTTTTGACATAGATTCAAAGTTGGAGTGTCAAACAGAGCAAGATGTGAATGGACACTCCATATGAACCTCAATCGCACAGTTGAGCCAGGCGCACGATTCAATCGCACTATTGAATCAATTGCACGATTGAATCAATCGGTGACTCAGTCGCACGACTAAGTCAACTGCATGGCTTAACATACGACTAAGTTCTGTCGCAGGCTCAATCGCACGACTGAACTCAGTAATATGGTTCAATCGCACGACTGAACCAGTTTGATCAAAACAGTTTAAATTCCAACCATCATCTCTTATGCACAAATCTAATGTATAAGTTTCTTGTGTTGCAGTAACATGGCTGATAGATAGACGATGAGCACCAAGCACAATATATGTGCTCATCTCGGTGCTACTTCCAGGAACGCCTCTGAGTTTGCTGGGATTATAGCCTTTCTACGTAGGTCGAGGATCTACAAGGCTATCTCTACTCCTTGCACACAATATAGGTCTATACAGCATGCCTTCTAGGAAGGTGACTTCGTTGACCGATCTACTGAGCCATATTGTATTAGGAGCTCTATCTTCGAGCAGGAGATTGAGATCATAGAAGAAGATTTGAGAAAGGTCTTGGACCTAGGTGAGGATGGTGCCTGCCCAACCAAGCTGCATCCCCTGACTATTCGAGAATGCTTGCTAAAGATAAAGTACGTTGGAGACATTAATGCAGGTGTGCTCAACAAGAACAACATGCGCCCCCAGTTCAAGTACCTGGCTCATGTTATCCTGAAGTGCATAGCTTCAAGGAGAGGAGGATTTGATGAGCTGTCGGACCAAATCAAGAACGCATTCGTTGCTCTGGTACTGAACCACCCGTTCAGTTTTTCTCGCATGCTCTTCGCATATCTGATCGAGAACCTGGAAGCGAAAGGCAAGGAAGGCTTTGGTATGTACCCACGTTTTCTACAGACGATCATTGATGAGAAGCTTCCTTCGCTACCAAAAGAGAGAGACGATGCTGTTATACTCGAGGTGATGGATGACATGACTTTAGGTCGGATGAAGGTGTACCGGGGGAAGCAGGTGAAGCCCCTGTCAGGAGACTGTTCAGGCATCTAGCCAGTGTAGATTATGTGGCGCCCTCTCGCAAAAAGTGGCGTCACGATGATAGTTACTCCGATGTTGAGCCAATTGAGCTACCCACCGATGAGGAAGACGATGATGATGATGACCATGATGATGGTCAAGGTGGTGATACACCTGGTGGAATAGACAAGGCTGCCTTCCACCAAGACTTCCTGCTCGATGAAGAGGACGAGTCTGACGATGAGCCACTAATTAGGACAGTAGGTAGCAAGGTTGTGGCCATTGACAAATGGAAAGAGGCGGTTAGCGGACACCAGGATGGGTCGAAGGGTGGTACTACTGATTACACTTATCCTACTTACACCCCAGACTAGTCACTCAGCTTACGGGGGAGCCTCTATCTCCAAGGGCTCAAGGAAGAAAAGAATGGTTACAGGACGAGTGAAGGGGGTCACTTACAACATAACACCACAAAGAGGAGATTAACCAAACTTAATCAAAAAGTAAACTGGATTAACCATAAATGAGACAATAAGAACACAAGTAATATAAGAGACAGAACAAGAGAACACAAGTGTATGGTTTTCAAGAATGCATTATATTGCTTTATCTATGTTCTATTACAAGTGTTACAAAGCATATTAGAAAGATACAAGAACATGAGATACTTATACAACATTCTACAGCCGGTTATACTTTGAAAGCCGGTTGGATACAATTGACTAGACACAAACAAAATCAATTGTAAAGTCAAAAGGCAGATTGCCTTTTGACTAGTGACTATGACATGCCATAGTTCACATTCTTATCTATTACAAAAAGGATAAAGTACATAAAGTAGAAAGTTGCAGACTCAAGACCTCAATGTATAGTTACCAAAAGCATGGAACTTTTCACCAACTCATGTAAGTTGGTGA
>BJCM01241731.1:0-26610 GCA_018326385.1 Flaveria bidentis | reverse complement strand
GTAGAAAGTTACAGACTCAAGACCTCAATGTACAGTTACTAAAAGCATGGACCTTTTCACCAACTCATGTAAGTTGGTGACCATACAGAGGTGCATGGAAAGGTGTCCAGCTTTATAGAAAAGTACATCAGATAAAGCATGTATTAAAAGTCTTCAGAAGAAATCTGTCTTCATGAGTTGAAGCTTCGGAAGACTTTGTCTCTGAGGCTTCGAAAGACTTCATGTTTGGCTTCGAAAGATATTGGTCTTGGCTTCGGAAGATATTGGTCTTGGCTTCGGAAGATTTTACAATTAGAGTATTTTCTGTTGCCTGTGTAAAACTTCCTAAGCATTCTTCTTCAATGCACTTGTGCAGCATGTAGGATAGACATTGGATGTTTAGGTTGCATTAGCCTCTTCATTAATCTCTACAGTATGATACATTAGAGACCCAATCATTGATTTATACAAATCTTGATCAACGTCTTCACCCATGAGATCTAGACTTAAAGTAGGATGAGAAGAAATCGAAGTGGGTGCAATCTTAAATTCTTGTAATTCGCATTTGTTGATGAATCAGTATACCCTTGGCATCTTGCTTAACTTGGCTTCCCATGAAAAATGAAATTTCTCCAATAGAGCTCATCTCAAATTTCTTTTTAATAACTACTTCAAATTCCTTGCAGAGATCTTCGTTTGTAGATCCAAGATAATATCATAAAGATAAATTTGTTCATCAATCTTCCTTAGAAATAAAGTCACATCAATGGCACCCCTGATATAACCATTTGCAAGAAAATGTTCTAGTTGAGGTAGAATACCAAGCACGAGATTCTTGATGTAAACCATAAAGTGTTTTGTCTAACTTGTAAACATATTTACGATGATCTAGATCTTCAAACCTTGGTGGATGACAAACATAGGTTTCTTCTTTCATCTCGTCATACACGAAAATACTTTTGACATCCATCTGGTATAACTTGAAGTTCTTGTATGAAGCATAGACTAGAAAATTTTGTATAGCTTCTAGTCTTGTAATTGGAGCATATACTTCTTCATAATCAAGTCCATTAACCTAATCACTCATTCCCATGCTAATGTAGGTAGAGAAAGAATGAGACAAAACAACAGATTCATTCAAGAGGTCTGTTTTGGACTGGGAAGTGTCAAAGAAGGAGAGAGCAGGGCGCAAAAACGCCGGGACGCAGGCTCTCGAAGAGTCCTCCTCTATGTGTCTACAACTTAGGATTCTGTTGGAGCCGTGCTTGCACAGCATGATGTCCCGCTCGAGGGAAAAAACAGAGAGAGCAGCAAAGATGAATTGCTCCCGAAAAGGAATCTATTGATTCTCTCCCAATTAGAGGAAAGGCGTAGTAAGCCGCGGGTCGGAAGGCGGTGGGGGAAGGAGAGGGAGACTGGGTCAGCCAGCAAGCTGGGCTAACCTGATAGAATCCTTGAACAAACACATCCTTTTCATCTGTTTTGTTTTTTAATATACATTTAGTTCCTATCGGAACCTTACCCTATGGTAATTAACATAGAAGCGATATATTTAGCTTTTTGATTTGCATTATCTTATCTTGCATAGATTCAATCCAACTATTCTCATTTAATGCCATTTCAACATTCTTTGGCATGATTTGAGTAATGAAACATGAATACAAGCATGTATTTATTGCACTAGAATGGCTTCAAGTTTGAATACCTTGTGATAATGGACCTATGTTTGTTTTTGTTGGATGATCTTTATGAATTCTCAATTGAAGAATGGTATATGTAGAGATAACTTCCTTTAGATTAGACATATGACCCACCTGTTCTTCAATAGGGATTCCTCTTTTAGATTTATACACAATATTTTCCTCTTGATGATTATCATTATCAATAGATAAATCTTCAAATGGACTTGAATGGTGTGAATCGAATAATTTTGAGTATATGAAGAACTCTAATAAGATGCTTGTGGAGCTTGCTCAATAGAAGGATAGCATGATACGCTTTGAATTCAAAAACCTATGGAGCAGTTGTGCTAGTTGAAGAAGAAGGTACATTTGAAGTTCTGCCGACAATGGAAAATGATATAGAATTAATATCTTTAGTAAATTATTATTGAATTGACGATGACAAAGGTTGATTAGCTTTACATAAATCAGAGAAACGAATAAAAGTTTCAAATAATGAAGCATAATCATACACCCGTGAAGGAGTTGGTTTTATTTGATTCATGTCAATCAATATCAAATGACTCAATAATTTGTTTTGATCTTTTATTGTAAACTCGATATGCAACTTTGTTTGCAAATAACTAACAAAATAATATTCATTTAATTTTTAATCAAATTTTGATTGTGAATGTGATGTATGTAACAAGGTACAACAACATCTAAATGTTTTAAAATATTTGACTTTGGTTTTAGGTTTGAAAAAGATTTCACAAGGAGTAATGTTTTGTTGTTTATTTAATTAAAACACAATATTAAACATAACACATAGTGTTAACAACTTCAGTACAAAAGAATGATGGTAATTTTGATTCGGATAACATTGTTCTACCAGATTCAATTAACATTTTGTTTCTCCTTTTAACAACTTCATTTTGTTGTGGAGTTCCGGTAGAACTAAATTGTCTAGCTATCCCCTTTGAGTCACAAAATTCATTTAGTGTATGATTTCAAAACTCTGTTCCACTATCACTTCAATTTCACTTGATGGTTTTGTCAGTCTGCTTCTTCACTAGGGTTGTGAATTTGATCAGAAGATATATAAGGTGTCTCATCCTTTGTTGCTAAAAAATGAAACAAGTAAATCTACAAATATCATAAGTAATAACCAAGCAATATGCACGACATCCTAAACTCAAAACACTTATTATATCAAATAAATCCATATGTAACAGTTAAAGAATAACATCAATTTTGGTATGAGTAACTGGTTTATGAGGAAGTTTATGTTGTTTACCATTTGAATATGATAGACAATGTTTAATAAGTTGAAATTTTTTCAAAGGTAAACCCACAACATGATTTCCTCTAGCCAATTTGTTCATAGTTTTAACATTAACATGTCTAAGATGACGATGCCATAACATTGAATAACTTTGCAAGGCTTTAGACAACAAACAAAAGGTAGTTACTAATGAATGATAATCATACATATCAAGTATCTGTCTTTGTCTCTCGATGTTCTCAACAAAATCCATTCATTAGGAAATGTGTTAAATACTTTTTTTCATAGATTTGTGAAACACTTAACAAAATACGTTTTAGTTCTTCAACAAAATTGACATCTTAAAACTCAGTACACCATTAGTCACTATACCTTTATTTGTAACTTTACCTCCTTTATCTACAACAAAGATACCATATCCTCCGTTGTAACATTTTATGTTGTTTAAGAGAGATATATTTCCCGCCATGTGCCTTGAACAAACCACTATCAACATGCCAGAAACTTTTGATGTTGGGCCTTGGTTGTTCCTGCACAAATGAATGAATTATTGAAATTTAGAAACCCAAGACATGGTTGACTTGAGTACACTATTTTCATTTAAATATGATACAGACTTTAAAATCATATCTCTTCTATCATTGAAGATATAATCTTCAACAATATTAGGTTGAGGTTATGTAGTTTTAATTTTCCATTTTTGAATTGGTTTGATCATATATGTAACCAATTTCTTGACAGTAGTTTGAATTGAAGGTGAATTGCCATCATTCACATGTGAAGATTTATTGTTTGTATTTTAGTTTTCCAAATTTTTATTTCTTTGAACATTTCTTTTATTGATAAAAGAATTTGACTGATTTAAATTCCTTTTAAATTTGACATTTAGAAAGAATTGTTTTCCATTATTTCAATAGAAATGTGAAATCTTTGTTTTCATGTCAATTGATGCTTTTGATGACAATTTGTAGCCAAATGATTTGGATTTCCACACATATAACAACATTTATTAGGATACAGTTTATGCTCTCAAGTTGGTTTCACAAACTTGTTGCACCCTGAAAGGATCATACATGCGAACTCAATGGGTGATTTGATGATTGCTCTGCTGGAATCCCTTAAGTCGAAGAAGAAATGCAGATGAAGATTCTGCTCAAGAAAAAAAAGAGTTGTCTTCCGCATTTGTCAATGAGGAAGACATAATGCAAATACGGGCAAGTATTTGCTCTTCCGCATTAACAAATGCGGAAGACTAAAAGTTAATGCGGATGAACAAATACTTATGCGCATTTGTTCGGTCATCCGCATTTGTCTAATGCGGATGAGCAAAGTCTTGTCCGGATTAACTTTTAGTCTTCCGCATTTGTCAATGCGGAAGAGCAAATACTTGTCCGTATTTGTATTATGTCTTCTGCATTGACAAATGCGGAAGACAACACTTCTTTTTCTTGATCAGAATCTTCATTTGCATTCTTCTTGGACTTAAGGGATTCCAGCAGAGCAATCATCAAATCACCCATTGAGTTAGCACGCATGATCCTTTCAGGGTGCAACAATACTCCCCCTAAGGATTATACAACCAAATTTTCTTCAATGTTTGGGATGTGAATGATGTTATGAGGATTCTGCTGGGTCTTCTGGAGGTAATATGAATGTAGCTTTAGTAGGATCCAGGATAGCCTTGATCATGTTCACAAAATCAGTTGCTTCTGACATCCTGTCTCTACTTAGCACATGGATCTTCATTTTGCTCATGTTGTAGATGGCTTCCATTGGTAACTTTTTCAGTGAAATAGTCTCCCAAATGGAGATTGTAGAAAGACCATCTCTATGAATCAGTAAGCTCCCCCCCCCACACACATCCAATTCAAGTTTAACAATATTTCCAAGTTGTAGTGGTGTTTTCTTCTTCTTTCATTTGTCTCTTTTAGAACTTATCCGATCATATGCCAGTTTCAGCAACTTGATGCATTTCAGAAAGAAGTGCAGGTCTTATTCACCCAATTTTTTGTTTATTTCCCTGAAGTGACCGGTAAAAATTTAGTGGATGTATGATTCATCAAGTAGTCTTACTTCATATCCACTGAATAATCTTATTTCAGCTCCCTCATTTCCTCCCCACTTCCTTTCGATCACCATCTCATAAGTTTTCTCATCATAGTACACATTTGAGATGGGAGTGGAGGAATGAGTACCAGACACTACTGTCCTCTTCAATGATTCGGTTGGCTTTACCTTCAACTCAGGGAACACAACCTCTTCTTCTTGCATTTTCTTGTTCTTTTCTAGGGGATTGACAAATGTTTTGTCTTTTCTCATGCATATGGTCTTTAATGAGTTGAAATTGTTAGTTCTTCTAAACATCTTAAGTATGTTTTCAAACTCATATCCCCTGAACATAGTTGTATGATTGATCAGTTCCAGTTGAGCTAGTTCTTTTAAATCATGAATCTCCAGGGGATTTACTAGAGCTTAGTACTCTGTAAAGAATTGGACTAGCCCTGAGATCCTTTTTATCATGAACATGTTCCACATACTGTCATACTTGCAAGCAATTATCTTCTGATCAACTTTGCCTTTAGGAGTAGACACCCCTTTGATTAACTCAGAAGTGGTTAGTCCTTCTTGTAATTTCAACTGAGATGGTTCTGCAAACCATTCAGAGTACTTGTGGAGAACAGGAGCCAATAGTTCTTGATCTTTCTGATTCAGCATCATATCTTGAGCAGATACTCTAGATCTTGGCTTTTTGCTCAATATTTCTTCTTCTAGTCTCTTAAGTCTTTATTTCTTCTCATTTATCATTTGAAGAGTTGCAACCCTTAATGAGTTGGTTTTCATGTTCCCAATCTTTCTTTTTGTTAACCCTTAGCTTGAGAGATAGTCCTTCATTCCCTTATCTGACATACTATAAGGATCAGGAAATAATGGTTCAGGTGTTGGGGATGATTTCTTCATAGATGACAGCTTGGGTAGGGGAACCTTCCTTGTAAAAGGTCTTTCATAATCAGTTTTAGTTAATTTCTTCATTGCAGGCACTTTTAATCCAGAATCCTTTTTAAGTGCTGATTTCTCATTCTTAGTTTCAACACTAGGATCTAGCGCTTTTTCACTTTTTCTTCCTCTTCCTTCATTCCTTCATAGGTCATCCAAAGACTTCATCTGGATCATACCCATGATTGATCAAAAACATGGCTTTTATCATTAAATCATCCGTTTGAGCCTTTGACACCATTTCTTCAACTGGTTTTTCAGGTTTTAATGGGTTGTCTAGATCAACATCCTTTGTAGTATCATAACCTCCTGCTATCTCCCCTTCTTCTAAATCAATGATAACAGTTCGTTTCTTCAATTGAGCTTCAGCCTGCTCATGTTCTTCAAGAAATTTAGGAATTGCTGCCAGACTTCTGGGATCATCTTTTTTGCTTCTTAAAACTTTCTTCTTCAACCACTGGTCTTTTACCCTTAGCCTTTTCAGCTAGATATTTTCTTTTTCTTGAGTATGTTTGAAGTTGTGGCCTTGAAGTTTCAGCCTTTTCTATCACATGAGGTACCTTTTCAAGTGTGGTTGGTTCTTGATCATTGACTTTAGTTTCCTCCTTCTCCTTTTCCTTTTTTTTCTTTTTCTTTTTCATACATTTCTTTTATTATTTCTTTCTGTTCTTTAGATAGTGATACAGGAAGGACAATCTGCATGGTCAACTCTTTTTCCAAAGGAACTAGAGATTTAGGAATGAATACAATAGGCTCAGAGTCAGTCCTATGATTGTTCACAAATTCCCAAAAATCCTCATCTACACTGAATTCTTCAGATCTAAACCTATCTAAAGCATTGATTAGTTCCTCAAATTCAGCTTTCTCAGTGTGAGAGTCATCTGTTTTTCCAGAATAAATCACCATTTCTAGACTTTGTTCCTCATGCTTTGTTTGACTTGTATCTTCTTCTTGTTCTTCATTCTCAGATACATCCATGTTTTCATCATTATCACCCTTTTCTTGTTCATCTTTCATATCATCAGCCACAACACTTTTTTGAATCTCAATTATCAGCTCAAGTTCAGAGATCCTTTTGTTTTTGCTTTGAATCTCATTTTCAAGACTAGAGATGATTTCAGCTTGTTCTTCAATAATGTTTTCTTGTTCTTTCAGCATCTCTAGTCTTGAAAATGAGATTCAAAGCAAAAATAAAAGGATCTCTGAACTTGAGGTGATAATTAAGATTCAAAAAAGTGATGTGGCTGATGAAATGAAAGATGAACAAGAAAAGGCTGATAATGATGAAAACAAGGATGTATGTGAGAATGAAGACCAAGAAGAATATACAAGTCAAAAAAAGCATGAGGAACAAAGTCTAGAAATGGTGATTTATTCTAGAAAAATAGATGACTCTCATACTGAGAAAGCTGAATTTGAGGAACTAATCAATGCTTTAAACAGCTTTACATTTGAAGAATTCAGTGTAGATGAGGATTTTTGGGAATTTGTGAACAATCAAAGGACTAACTCTGAGCCTATCGTATTCATTCCTAAATCTCCAGTTCCTTTGGAAAAAGAGTTGACCATGCAGATTGTCCCTATTGTATTACTATCTGAAGAACAGAAAGAAATGATAAAAGAAATGTATGAAAAAGAAAAAGAAAAAGAAAAAGAAAAGGAAATGGAAAAGGAGAAGGAGGAAACTGAAGTCAATGATCAAGAACCAACCACACCTGAAAAGGTACCTCATGTGATAGAAAAGGCTGAAACTTCAATCCCACAACTTCAAACATACTCAAGAAAAAGAAAATATCTAGCTGAAAAGGCTAAGGGTAAAAGACTAGTGGTTGAAGAAGAAAGTTTTAAGAAGCAAAAAGATGATCCCAGAAGTCTGGCAGCAATTGCTGAATTTCTTGAAGAACATGAGCAGGCTGAAGATCAATTGAAGAAACAAACTGTTATCATTGATTTAGAAGAAGGAGAGATAGCAGGAGGTTATGATACTACAAAGGATGTTGATATGGACAGCCCATTAAAACCCTGAAAAACCAGTTGAAGAAATAATGTCAAAGGCTCAAACGGATGATTTAATTATAAAAGCCATGTTTTTGATCAATCATGGGTATGATCCAGATGAAGCCTTTGGGATGACCTATGAAGGAATGAAGGAAGAGGAAGAAAAAGTGAAAAAGCTGCTAGATCCTAGTGTTGAAACTGAGTATGAGAAATCAGCACTTAAAAAGTATTTTGGACCAAAAGTGCCTCCAATGAAGAAATTAACTAAAACTGATTATGAAAGACCTTTTACAAGGAAGGTTCCTCTACCCAAACTGTCATCTATGAAGAAATCATCCCCAACACCTGAACCATTATTTCCCGATCCTTATAGTATGTCAGATAAGGAAATGAAGGACTATATCTCAAGCCAAGGGTTCACAAAAAGAACGATTGGGAACATGAAAACCAACTCATTAAGGGCTGCAACTCTTCAAATTATAAATGAGAAGAAAGAAAGACTCAAGAGACTAGAAGAAGAAACATTAAGCAAAAAGCCAAGATCTAGAGTATCTGCTCAAGATATGATGCTGAATCAGAATGATCAAGAACTATTTGCTCCTGTTCTCCATAAGTACCCCGAATGGTTTGCAGAACCATCTCAATTGAAATTACAAGAAGGACTAACCACTGCTGAGTTAATCAGAGGGGTGTCTACTCCAAAAGGCAAAGTTGATTACAAGATAATTGCCTGGAAGTATGACAGTATGTGGAACATGTTCATGATAAAAAGGATCTCAAGGCTAGTCAAATTCTGTACAGAGTACTCAGCTCTAGTAAATGCCCTGGAGATTCATGATTTAAAAGAACTAGCTCAACTGGAACTGATCAATCATGCAGCTATGTTCAGGGGATATGAGTTTGAAAACATATTTAAGATGTTCAGAAGAACTAACAATTTCAACTCATTAAAGACCATATGCATGATAAAAGGTAAAACATTTGTCAATCCCCTTGAATAGAACAAGAAAATGTAAGCAGAAGAGGTTGTGTTCCCTGAGTTGAAGGTAAAGCCAACCGAATCATTGAAGAGGAAAGTAGTGTCTGGTACTCATTCCTTCACTCCCATCTCAAATGTGTACTATGATAAGAAAACTTATGAGATGGTGATTGAAAGGAAGTGGGAAGGAAAGGAAGGAGCTGAAATAAGATTATTCAGTGGATATGAAGTAAGACTACTTGATGAATCATACATCCACTACATTTTTACCAGACACTTCAGAGAAATAAACAACAAATTGGGTGAACAAGACATGCACTTCTTTCTGAAATGCATCAAGTTGCTAAAACTGGCATATGATCAGATTAGTGCTAAAAGAGACAGAAGAAAGAAGAAGAAAACACCACTGCAACTTGAAAATATTGTTAAACTTAAAGTGAATGTGGGGGGGAGCTTACTGATTCATAGAGATGGTCTTTCTATAATCTCCATTTGAGAGACTATTTCATTGAAAAAGTTACCAATGGAAGCCATCTACAACATGAGCAAAATGAAGATCCATGTGCTAAGTAGAGACAGGATGTCAGAAGCAACTGATTTTGTGAACATGATCAAGGCTATCCTGGATCCTACTAAAGCTGCATTCATATTACCTCCAAAAGACACAACAGAATCCTCATAACATCATTCACCTCCCAAACATTGGTTGTATAATCCTTAGGGCGAGTATTGTTGCACCTTGAAAGGATCATACATGCCAACTCAATGGGTGATTTGATGATTTCTCTACTGGAATCCCTTAAGTCCAAGAAGAAATGTGGATGAAGATTTTGCTCAAGAAAAAGAAGTGTTGTCTTCCGCATTTGTCAATGCAGAAGACATAATGCAAATACGGACAAGTATTTGCTCTTCTGCATTCTAAAAGTTAATGTGGACAAGACTTTGCTCATCCGCATTAGACAAATGCGGATGACCAAACAAATGCGTATAAGTATTTGTTCATCCACATTAACCAATGCAGATGACCAACATACTAATGCGGATGATCAAGTGAAGAAATGCTAATCAAGTTAACTCATCCGCATTTGTCAATGCGGACGAACAAGCAAAGATGCGGATCAAGACTTAGACTAGTTTCTGATGTAATAGCTCAGGGGTAGTTTAGTCATTTTGTAATAGGCATCTTGTCCGCCTATAAATAGAATAGATATCCTCGTTCCTGAGGTGACGGCTGATAGACATAGAGAATTTTTGTTGTAATTATTCTCTGTAATCAATCAACTTTCATATATTTAATACAAATGTATTTATGAGTATTTTTCTTGCCTTGAATGTTCTTTGATTGATTGTTTCCGCCATTCAATCATTGACTTGATTACCATATTCAATTCACAGTAAGAATATTAATCTTACTCAACCCAGTCAAAACTCTTGACGATAACTTTCACAAATATCATAGAATCTGGATTTAGTATTTTTTTTCCTAGAGATTCCTTAACAGTCTCTCAATTCCCTTTTTCATTATGAATAATTCTAGATAATGAAGAGAAGTTTGAGATAATGTTCCTAACAAAATGATTCACTATTGAGGCTGATAAGGCATAAAATATGGCATTATCCTTTTGAATTGAGTGTACTAGAATAAGACCAATATCCTTGATAATTGTTTTACACACATCTTATTTCAAAGAGTTAGCAATTATAAGAGTTTTATCTTTAAAGAAACTTGCATTTGCTTCATTAAAAATATAATCTTTTTATCAATGTTGCCTTTGAAATAAATTTGTTCTTGAAATTAATTTTAAAGTCAGAAGTGCCTTGTTTCTTTCCTTTTTCCTTAAAATCTATTTTGATTTTAATTTTAGTTGTTTATTCAAAATTTTTTTATTAAAATCTAATTACACGAAATAAAAACATCCGAAAGATTGCAACATAAAATATTTGACATCACGTAATAATGATATTTCTTTAGAAATCAATTCATCTCAGTAGTGAACTCTTATTTGCAAAATTAACAGTTGAAAATTTTAAGTTATCCTCAAATATGGTTCAGGGTATAATAATGACTCCGAAAGTTAATGGTGGAAACTATGGTTTTCGACATTCTAACATTGCATCACTTATTAATCTTGATTATACTTGTTTACCTTCATCTATTATCACATCTGATGAATAGACCTATGGATTAGGTTTTCAACAAAAGTCTGACTTAATAACTCCAGTTAGGTTTTCAACTTGCTTCTTTGTCTCTTCAGGTATAACATTTACCAAGAAGGCCTTTAAATCTTCCTTTCCTTCTGCTACAGATGTCGAAGTAATCTCAATAGCTTTGACGTTTTTCAGCATAAGCAGTTGCTGGAGTTTCCTCAACAACATTTTTATCTTTATTTTTTCAAGTGCAGTTAACTCAACAAATTTTCCTTCAGATTATCCCTTTTCTCTCTTCAGTCTTTTATGTTTGAGTTGGAGTGTACTTAACAACTTTTTCAATAATCATCTCATCAACAATCTCACTTTCTTCTTCAGCAAGTACCCCTTTCAATGTTACATCAGACATAAACTCACCAAGTTTGTTATTAGCACTATTTTCTTTAATAATTTGAATCTTAACTAACAGAGCATTAGACAGTTTGATATCAAGAATTTCCATCTGATCAAACCAATCATAATCTTCATTGGTTTGTGACATCAAAGCATTGTTATTGGATGAACTGACTTTATCATTCTTAGTCTTGTAAGGCCCCGTTCCCGGGATGCATACAGCTGGCCAATCATCGCTCACAAAACATATAATTATATTAACATGAAATAAACGTTGCAACGGAAACATTAAAAAAAACATTTTCATTATAAATGCTTTTGAAAAATAATGCAACATTCGTTACACAATTTCATTTGTTTGTATTAAAATGCAAAAACATTTACAAAAGAATGACATCCAAAATGCCAAGTAGTTGCCCCGCTCGATCATCAGCAATGCTCACCTGGAAAACACATAAAAAGTTAGCACTAAGTGAGTTCTAGTTTTATAATAAAACATAGTTTATCTTTAGTTTAAAACTATTCTTTACTTTCATTCAAATCATAACAGTTTTAGAATGTGATCACACATCATACGTACACATAGATAATATTAATTATCTTCGTCATCGTTCGTTTCGTATATTTATTATCTTCATTTCCATCTAGGTCATGTCATGTGCTTAACCCCCCTCTAGAGCACCAAGCAATTCATCTAGGGTTAAGCGACAAGGACCCCATACATATGGTCAATCACAAAGATTGAACGCCTGTGTGCATCCTCATGGGTTATTTAACCCGAACACAGTTGAGCTAACAACCCCTCATTGGGTGTGAACCTCCATACATTTGCTTAATCACATGGATTAATCCCCCAGTGTGCATCCTCATAGGGTAGCTAACCCACACACGGTTGAGCTAACACTCCTCATTGAGTGTGAACCTCCATACATTTGCTTGCAAGCCTTTCTTTCGTTTGTTCATTCATTAATGCATGCATTCTTTCCTTTCATTCCTCTTTTCATTATCTTCCGCTTTACGTTACATAATACTTATCATTTAGGTCATAATACTTACATAATACTTATCATTTCATTCATATTCAACGTAAAGCCACGGGAAAATAATCATATAACAAGGAACATATACATAAACATAAAACATCACCATACAAGGCACATCATACATACGTTACATACATTATACATACCATCATGCATAAGCATCAATCATGCATCATAACATGCCCATCATAACATCTATGACCTCTAAAAGTCAACTTACATAACCCCTGGGAACCTCCCAAGTCAAAGCCTACGTTTCACCTTTTTCCCGAAAAAGTCAAAAAATATTCTAAGTTTTCATCTGCATTTTCTCATTTGTTCATCCACATTTCTTTTTATTCATCCGCATTTGTTTTTGTTCATCCGTATTTCTTTTACTCATCCGCATTTCTTTTACTCGTCCACATTTGTTCATCCGCATTGACTTTACTCATCCGCATTTGTCAATGCTCATCCGCATTTGTTCATCCGCAATGACTTTACTCATCCGCATTTGCTCATCCGCATTAACTTTGTTCATCCGCATGTGTTCAATCTCATGAACTTACTCATCCGCATTTGTTCATCCGCATTAACTTTGCTCATCCGCATTTCTTTTGTTCATCCGCATTTGTTTAGTCACATGAACTTACTCATCCGCATTTCCTAACTCATCCGCATTGACTTTCTCATCTGCATCGACTTTCTCATCCGCATTTGTCAAAGCTCATCCGCATTTGTCAACACTTATGCAGTTTTTCTAAACTTAGGTGAATGAACAACTGTTTGGGCGCATGAGCAGCCTAGGGCACACTTATCATCATAATTCGGTCCCCAAACACCATCTATCATGTTCTAAGCTTAAATCATACATTCTAAGCCTTAGAAACACAACCATAACATCATCAAGTATGAACATACACCAAAATCAAACCATAACCGCAACATACACACATTCATACATACAAGTATGAAACCCAGTTTTATAAAAACATACATTCATGCATTTCTAGCCCCAAAATTAGTTAAAACGTGTAAAAGAGGGGTTCTAGAACTCACCTTTGTAGCTTTTGAGTATGGCTTCCTCCAAACTCGTTTGCAATTGAGTTCAACCACCTAGAAACCCACCAAGAACACACACCCAAACACACACAACACGCATAAGCATATAACCAAGGCAAGGCCAGTTAAGAACACTTAAAAACCATGAATTTCTTACCTTGAATTCGACTTTTCAGCTCTTGTTCTTCAAAGAATCTGAATCTGCACTTTCTCTTTCTAAAAGTCTAATGATTTAGGGGTTGTAAGAAGAGAGTTTGCGCCCATGCCCACTTTACACCCACTTTTCAAACCTTTTATCCTTTTTGACACTTTTTACCCCTTAACTTGGGTAACATATCTTTTCTTTCTTTTTCTTCATTTTATTCTTCTTTCTTTGACTCTAATAAATAACCGGGTGTTACAATTCCACCCCCTTTATATAGGTTTCGTCCTCGAAACATGTTATTCCTCAAACAATTGTGGGTAATGCTATCTCATCTTTTCTTCAGTCTCCCACGTAGACTTAGATCCCTTTTTATGATTCCAATGTACCTGCACAAGAGGAACCACTTTATTCCTTAACCTTCTCTCTTTACGATCAATGATAACCCTTGGTTGCTCCACATAATTGAGCCGTTCATCTACCTTGATATCCTCCAGTGGTACAACAATATCCTCGTCTGCTAAACACTTCCTCAGATGAGATACATGGAATGTCGGGTGGATTCCACTTAACTCATCTGGTAACTCTAGTCTATAGGCGACCTCTCCAACTCGAGCAATGATTCGGAAAGGCCCTATGTATCTCGGGCTCAACTTGCCCCGCTTTCTAAACCGAATGATACCCTTCCAAGGTGAGACTTTCAACATAACCTTTTCACCCACCTGGAACTCAATCGGTCTACGTCGTTTATCAGCATACGACTTCTGTCTTTCTTTGGCTGCCTTCATAAAGGCTTTGATCTTGTCAAGCTTCTCAGTCGTAGCCTCGATCACCTCGACGCTCCCTAACTCCTTTTGACCAATATCACCCCAACACACGGGTGTCTTACATCTTCTACCATATAGCATCTCATAAAGGGGCATACCGATACTAACATGATAATTGTTGTTATATGAGACCTCAGGTAACGGTAGGTGGCCATCCCAACTTCCTCCGAAATCAGTGATGCATGCTCAGAGCATATCCTCTAGCGTCTGAATCGTCATCTCTGACTGACCATTCGTTTGAGGATGATAAGTCGTTATAATATGTAACCTCGTCCCCATCGCATCGTAGAATTTCTTCCATAATTTAGATGTAAACCGGGTTTCACGATCAGACACAATAGACACCGACACACCATGACGAGTTACAATCTCCTTAATGAAAAGATCAGCCAACCTCTCGAATGAATATGTCTCGCGGATCGGTAGAAAGTGAGCACTCTTCGTCAAATGATCAACTATCACCCATACGGCATCATACCCTCGTGCGGTACTCGTTAGCTTCGTAATAAAGTCCATGGTGATATGTTCCCACTTCCACGCCGGTATATCCAAAGGTTGGATCTTTCCGTATGGCTTTTGGTACTGCCCTTCACTTGCAAACAAGTAAGGCACATACTCACATACTCCACTACGTCACGCTTCATATCCGGCCACCAATAATCATTCTTCTTGTCTTGGTACATCTTTGTAGCATCAGGATGAATAGAATACCGAGTCTTGTGAGCTTCATCCATAATCTTCACGCGTAGATTCCCATAGTGATGACTCCACATCCGTCCGAATCGGGTCTTAACACCAAGTGTGTTTTCACCCAATTCCGCAACCAGACCTCGCATTCTTTCGGAGTTAAGATGATCTTCTTTCAATGCCTCATCTTGAAACTCTTTGACCTGCTTCCTCACATTAGAGGTCATGATCAACTGGTAAGATTTCACCCGAATCGGCTTGGGTCTCTTTTTTTGACTAAGGGCATCCGCCATGACGTTGGCTTTTCCCGGATGGAAGTGGATCTCGCAATCATAATCTTTTATAAGCTCCAACCATCTTCTTTGCCTCATGTTCAAATCTTTCTATTCAAAGAAGTACTTCAGGCTCTTGTGGTTGGTGAATATGGTGCCGTAAAAATAGTGCCTCCAAATCTTTCATGCAATGACCACGGCTGCTAGCTCCAAATCATGAGTAGGATAATTGACCTCATGAACCTTTAACAGTTAGGATGCATAGGCTATAACTTTTCCCCTCTGCATTAACACACACCCCAACCTCGAGTAGGAAGCATTAGAATAAACCACCAGATCTTCACTTCCATCGGGTAATGACAGTATAGGAGCTTGAATCAACCTCGCCTTTAATTCCTCAAACACCTTCTCTTGAGCTTGACCCCAAACGAACTTTACATCTTTCCGGGTCAACTTGGTCAGTGGGGAAGCGATCTTAGAGAAGACTTGAATGAGCCTCCTATAGTAGCCTGCCAAACCCAAGAAAATACGAATCTTGGATGGCGTCTGTGGAGACTTCCATTACATCACTGCCTCCACCTTTTCCGGATCCACCATAATCCCGTCAGGATTCACCATATGACCCAAGAATTGAACCTCACACAACTAGAATGTGCATTTGGAAAATTTAGCATACAACTTCTCCCTCCCTTCTGAACGTTCCATCACCTCTCGAATGTGACCGGCATGCTCCTCTTCACTCTTTGAATAAATCAGGATATCATCAATAAACACAATCACTGATTTATCTAACATCGGCCGACACACTCGATTCATTAAGTCCATAAAAGCAGCTGGCGCGTTAGTCAAACCAATTGACATAACGAGGAACTCGTAGTGACCATAACGCCTCGAAAAAGCTGTTTTAGGAATATCCTGCTCTTTCACCTTTAGCTGATGGTAGCCCGATCGAAGATCTATCCTTAAGAACCAACTGGCACCTTGAAGTTGATCAAACAAATCATCAATTCTTGGTAAGGGGTATCGTTTCTTTATCGTCCACTTATTCAGCTCATGGTAGTCAATACACATCCTCATACTACCGTCTTTCTTCTTCACAAATAAGATCAGAGCACCCGAAGAAGAGATACTCGGTCTAATAAACCCCCTATCAAGCAGCTCTTGCAATTGCTCCATCAACTCTTTCATCTCAGTCGGAGCCAACCGATACGGTGCCTTGGCAACAGGTTGGGCACTTGGTATTAAATCAATCTGAAACTCGATCTCTCGGTCAGGTGGCACTCCTTGTAAGTCTTCTGGGAACACGTCTGGAAAGTCACACACAACCGGTACATCGGACAGTTGTGGTGTTGGTGTTTTCGCATCCTTCACATAGGCCAAGTAGGCGCTACATCCACGCCTCATGCACTTTCCCACCACCGCCATTGAGATTACTTTTGGAATCGTCGTGACTCGATCCCCATAAACCATCACAATACTCCTGTTAGGCATTGTTAAACGAATCATCTTTTTGCGACACACAATGTTCGCCTCGTAGTCCACTAACCAATCCATCCCAAGAACCACATCAAAACCACCTAAGGTGATCATGAATGGTCTAATCGAAAACTTATGACCTTCTAGTTCCACGTCACAACCTTCTACCATCTCAGAAATCCTGGTAGACTTACCTATGGTAGTTTCTACATCAAAGGGCGCATCAACACTCCTACTACTAACAGGCAGTTTAGCACAGAAAGCAGCAGAAATAAAACTTTTACTAGCACTAGAATCGAATAACACAAAGGCTAAAGTTTGGTTCACTAGAAATGTACCTGACACAACATCAGGGTCCGTCCTAGCCTCCTCCTGCAGCATCGTAAACGCTCTAGCGCTTGCCCTTGGTCCTTCACCTCCAGTCTTCTTCACCCCAGATGCCTCAGCCCTCGTCTTCTTACAAACTCTACTCATGTTACCACTTCCCCACAGTTGAAACACCTTATAACCCAACAATCTCTAGCCATATGACCAGGCTTCCCATACTTGAAGCAGATGTTTGATCCCCATTTGCATTCTCCCGAATGCTCCTTCCCGCATTTGCCACACCTCTTCGACCCCGTACTAGGCGTGACCACACGACGAACATCCACCCGTGCCTTCTTGTTACTCGTCAGGGCACCACCCCGACCAAACCTTTTCTCATTCCAATTCTGGTCACCACCACCCTTCTTTCTCACCTTAGCCACCACCACCTCTCGTTCGTCATACAACCTTCCTGCCAAATCAACTACCAACCTAAACATGCTCGACCGGGCAACGATCATGTGCGTATGGATATCCGTCGGCAAGCCCAGAATGTACCTCTAAATCTTTTGTGACCGAGGCGTCACCTGATCCGGCACCAATCGTGCCATTTTTTTGAATTTAGTGGTGTATTGTTGATGTGTCATGGTTCCCGCCTCCAGCTGTAGGAATTCCCTTTCCACCTTATCTATTTCTCTATGAGGACAAAACTCCTCAATCACCAACTTTTTCATCTCAGACCACCTCATTCTCCCAATTGCCCGACTACCCTCGGCTTGGACTATATTGTCCCACCAACACAGAGTAGAGTCCACAAACGAGTGGGCAGCAAATTTCACCTTCTGGTCTTCTCGGCATTCGTTGATATTCAGAACAACTTCTATTTCTCTCACCCATCGGTGAGCAGTAGTAGCAGTGCCATTACCATCAAAAGTAGGGGGCTTGCACCTTTGAAATGCCCCATAGTTACAGCCTCGTGCCGCCTCCGGCACAGGCTCTTCTTCTTCTCTTCTTCTTCGCCATCTGATAGAACCGTCTCAGTCTCGGGCTGTCTTCTTTCCCCCGTAGGTCTACTTCTTTCCTTCCTTTTTTCCTTCCCTCAGAGCCTTGATAACTTTGGTCACCACAGACGGTACGATTGCCTACATGACCTGATGCACCTCTTCAACCACAGCCTCCTTCACCGAGGCCCTTAAGTTAGCACTCTCATCACTGCCCTCTGGATGAGGGGTCTCTGGTTCTTCATGAACCACCTTTTCGGCTCTAGGAATTCCTCTCGTAGCGTATGGTTCAGCACCACGACCTCCAACAAGTGAAGCTTTAGATGATCTAACACCAGCCATCCTCTTAAACACTAAAAGATTCGAACAACAACATGGTCATTCAAGGGAACAACTTAGTTTATGTCTAGTAAGTCCTTAATTACAGTGGCCAGTTGTGATTAGCCATTTACTTTACTCTTCATACCCCAAGCATTACCTATTATGACTACATCAGCATGTAGATCTACTAGCAACACATAACCACATAACATGTGCACGTGATACCAGGTAACATTAAGAAAATACTTGATAGCACGTAGCTACTCGGACTGGCATCCCTTCCCTTTCCGTCCCATTTTCAGTTTAGGTTTATTTTGAAAATTTACCCGTTTCCCTTAAACTTTGGCTCGGATACCAACTTGTAGACCCCATTCTTGGGACGCTTACAGCTGGCCAATCATCGCTCACAAAACATATAATTATATTAACTTGAGATAAATGTTGCAGCGGAAACATTAAAAACAACATTTTCATTATAAATGCTTTTGCAAAATAATACAACATTCGTTACACAATTTCATTTGTTCATATTACAATGCAAAAACATTAACAAAAGAATGCCATCCAAAATGCCAAGTGGTTGCCCCGTGCCATCCTAAGCAATGCTCACATGCCAACTAGAAAATGCATAAAAAGTCAGCGTTGCTAAGTGAGTTCTAGTTTTATAATAAAACATAGTTTATCTTTCATTTAAAACCGTTATTTACTTTCATTTAAATCATAACAGGTTTTAGAATGTGATCACACATTGTACGTACACATAGATAATATTTATTATCTTCATCATCGTTCGTTTCGTACATTTATTATCTTTTATTTCCATCTAAGTCCTATCATGTGCTTAACCCCCATCTAGACACTAAACAATTCATCTAGGGTTAAGCGATAAGGACCCCATACATATGGTAAATCGCAAAGATTGAACCCTTGTGTGCATCCTCATAGGGTATTTAACCCTCACAAAGTTGAGCTGACAACCCCTCATTGGGTGTGAACCTCCATACATTTGCTAAATCACACAGATTAAGCCCCAGTGTGCATCCTCATGGGGTAGCTAACCCGCACACGGTTGAGCTAACATTCCTCATTGAGTGTGAACCTCCATACATTTTCTTGCAAGCCTTTCTTTTGTTCATTCATTCATTAATGCATGCATTCTTTCATTTCGTTCCTCTTTTCATTATCTTCCACTTTACATTACATAATACTTTTCATTTCATTCACGTTTAACGTAAAGCCATGGTAAAATAATCATATAACAAGGAACATGTACATAAACATACAACATCACCATACATGGCACATCATACATACATAACATACATCATACATACCATCATGCATAAGCATCAATCATACATCATAACATACCCATCATAACATCTATGACCTCTAAAAGTCAACTTACATAGCCCCCGGGAACCTCCCAAGTAAAAGCCTACATTTCACCTTTTTCCCCAAAAAGTCAGAAAATATTCTAAGTGTTCATCCGTGTTTCCCCTTTTGTTCATCCGTATTTCTTTTTGTTCATCCGCATTTCTTTTTGTTCATCTGCATTTTTTTTACTCATCTGCATTTCTTTTACTCATCTAGATTTGTTCATCCGCATTTGTTCATCCGCATTGACTTTACTCATCCGCATTTTTTCATCCGCATTAACTTTGTTCATCCGCATTTGTTCAGTCGCGTGAACTTACTCATCCGCATTTGTTCATCTGCATTAACTTGGCTCATTCGCATTTCTTTTGTTCATCCACGTTTGTGTAGTTGCATGAACTTACTCATCCGCATTTACTTACTCATCTGCATTGACTTTCTCATGCGCGTTGACTTTCTCATCCACATTTGTCAATGCTCATCCGCATTTTTCAACACTTAAGTAGTTATTCTAAACTTAGGCATATGAACTACTGTTTGGGCGCATGAGCAGCCTAGGGCACACTTATCATCATAATTCGGTCCCCAAACACCATCTATCATGTTCTAAGCTTAAATCATACATTCTAAGTCTTAGAAACACAACCATAACATCATCAAGCATGATCATAGACCAAATTCACACCATACCCGCAACATACACACATTCATACATACGGGTATGAAACCCAGTTTTATAAAAACATACATTCATGCATTTCCAGCCCCAAAATCAGTTATAACGTGTAAAAGAGGGGATCTAGAACTCACCTTTGCAGCTCTTGAGTATGGCTCCTTCCTAACTCGTTAGCAATTGAGTTCAACCACCTAGAAACCCACCAAGAACACACACCCGAACACACACAACACACATAAGCATATAACCAAGGAAAGGCCGGTTAAGAACACTTAAAAAACCATGAATTTCTAAACTTTAATTCGACTTTTCAGCTCTTTTTCTTCAAAGAATCCGAATCTGCACTTTCTCTTTCTAAAAATTTGATCATTTAGGGGTTGTAAGAAGAGAGTGGGCGGCAATGCCCACTTTACACCCACTTTTCAACTTTTTGTCTTTTTTGACACTTTTTACCCCTTAACTTGGGTAACATATATTTTCTTTCTTTTTCTTCACTTTATTCTTCTTTCTTTGACTCTAACAAATAACCGGGTGTTACAAGTCTCTACCTCCATAGTGACCATTTTCTTTACTTTATAGTTCTAATTTGATCTTTTTTCAGTACATTCTTTACAAAAGTTACCAGGCTTGTCATAGTTATAACATCTCAAACTGGATTTATCAATCCCGATTTTGCTGGAATTGTTCAAACCAAACATCTTCCTTCCCATCCTTCTTGCAAAGTTTTCGCCAGATAAACCACCATTTCCATTTGATATTTGCTATCACTTGCCTCAAGATCATTTGGATTAAATTGTTGCAAGTCATCGACTAAAATGTTGGGTGCAATTAATCTCTTGATTTTAAATGCTTGATAATTATTCATGAAGGTGGTGAACAAAACCATATGCTCTTCAGCAATTTGAATAGTTTTCTTGGAAGGATTTGAGTTTACAATAAAGGCTTATTGTGTTGGCTGAGAAACTTGGCTCTATAGTGGGGATTGTACTTGGTAAGAAGTTGAAACTGAGGCACAGATCATTCCTTAACAATTTGAGGATTGGATGCTTGTTATTGACACAACTGAGAATAATTGACATAGTAATTTAGATTAGTGGCAATTTTGTCATATAATGTCGATACTTTAGCTCCCATTATGTTGATTTAATTAGCAGGTCTCTATAAATCATCCATATCATAAGACATGATAGTTGATATAAGATCACTGAGAGATAAGGTAAACAAATCCTTGGTTCTTTTGATGGTTGTGTATTTATTGTTCCAACTATATGGCATGGAATTCAGCGGCTTCTTGTTTACAAAGGTATTCTCCAAGGTTATCTAGCACTCCTAATCTTTGTTATCAACTTCACATTCTTGACATCTAAGTCTCTAAAGTATCACAAAGAACATTATTAAACATATTAAACTCCTAGTTTAACATATCTTTGCGGCTTTCTCTCATGTCCTTATTCCCCATAATTTTCTCCTCCATTGCATCCCATAAATCATTTGCCTTTCTATAATCTTTAAATTTTTGGGCAATTTCCATCGTAAGTGCCATAGTGATAGCAGCATATGCCTTATCATCAAGCTCTAATTTCTTCATATCATCATCATCCCATAGGATTTTTGGTTTGGGCACCAACTCTCCCTTATCATTGTTATACACTACAATGTATAATCCTTGTTTTGATAGATTGCGTCATCTAGGTTCAGTGTAGATAATATGATTCTCAAACCTATGTTATCATAGATCAAGAAGATCAAGATGTCTATTTCTGGCAAGACATGCTTGTTCTTCCTCTGCATGATCTCTATGAGATGAGGAGGTACTATGAGATTCTAAGGGATCCTAACCAAATAATAAAGAAATGAATGGTTTTCATCCTGATGAGGACTATCAATATCTAAGTATGCTTTTCTATTTTGGTAGCATTGGCCTAGGGGGAGTTTCTAAGGTTTATAATTGAAAGCTAATACAACCAAAGTAATCAAAGAGCTTACAACATGCATGCATGAAGTGCATAGTATGTTTACTTCGGAAGTTTTACACAACTTAGGGAAAGTATTCTAGGAGTAAAATCTTCCAAAGCCAAAGTCCAAATCTTTCCAAGAAAATGATAAGGTGTTCTGAAGCTTTAAATACAAAGTCTTCCAAAGCCAAAATACTGAAGACTAATTTCTTTCAAAGACAAAGAAGACATGCTTTCTCTGATCACCTTTTGATTAAAGCTGAACAACTTTCAACTGTAACTCTGAAGACTCATCAACATATATGAGTTGGTGAAATGGTCCATGTTTTTCTCAACTGTAGATTATCGTCTATGGTCTGTAACTTTCTACATTGTAACTTTTATCATTTTTTTAATATATTAGGATGTGAGTTATGGCATTTCAGAGTCACAAGTCAAAAGGCAATCTACCTTTTGATTGATCTTATTGTCAAGATTAGTGTTTTCAGCTAGCTTTCAAAGTATAGCCAGTCGTAGGATGTATTATAAAGTATTTCAGATTCTTGTATTTGCTTTATGCTTTGTAATACTTGTAACAAAACATAAGAGCAATATACAGAATTCTTGAAAACCATACTTATCTTGTACTTGTTCTTTATTTTGTCTTATTACTTACTTGTGTTATTAGTATCATTTACTTAATCATGGTTCCCTATTTGATCTTTTAAGTGTTCTAACACTCTTTTCATTGCGAGACTAATTGTATTAAACATTCCTTAAACGGTCCTACACTTTTATTATTGAAAACATAGTTTTCAATAATATCAGGCTATGATTGTTTTTACTTGACTTTCCCATTTTTTAATAGGAGTTATAAGTGTTTTAACACTTTTATTCAAAGTGTTTTGAACTAGATTGGGATTGCTTTCATCAACATATTCTAATTTCTGACTTGAAATTTATTTATTCAAATTACATTTTGTCTGAAATTTTTTTTTATCGAAAAAAATATTTGAATGATTTTTATTCTTTTCAATCTGGCATTTAAAAAGAATTTTTTTCTATTATGTGAAACAGAATTGTAAAATCTTTGTTTACTTATCATGTGATGTTAGTGAAACCAATTTCTAACCATATGATTTGGCTTGCAACAGACATAACAACACGTCTTATGGTACGCATTTTGCACTCATGTATTTGCCTCAAACTGTTTATGATAACTATCAAACTTATCATAGAATCTACTTATGTATTTCCATGGTCATGGTATTCTTTAAGAGTCTCTCATTTCTTTCTTTCATTAAGATCATTTCTAGCTAAATCCGAAAGAATCAAGGTAGTTTTCTTAACAGAATGATTCATATTTGAAGTCGATAAGGCTTGCATAGTAGCTTTAACATTTTGAATCATAGGTACTAGAACGGGACCGATTTCTTGAAACCTGATCTACACACATGTTATTTCATAGAGTTAGCAGTAATAGGAGAATTATTTTTAAACAAACAAGCATTTGTTTCCTTAAAAATATAATCTTCCTTATTGATGTTGCCTTTTGAGACAAATATGTTCTTGTAGTCAATTTTCAAGTTAGATATAGATGTTGTAACACGATTTCTTCCATTGTTTTTATGAGTACTTTTTCATTTTAGTTTTTGTTGTTTGTTAGACATGTGTAAGCAATCATTTGTAGGAAAAAAAATATCATAAATTTCATCGATAACAAGTGATTATTTACAAGAAGATTTTTCATTATAACTTTTATTATCATTATCCGTTAAAACTATGTTATAATCACTTTCCCATTCTTCAACTAACCCGTCTATCTTCACACTTTTTGCAAAAGAATTCTCATTATTAATTTTAATTTCAGCTTTTATGATAGTGTCAATAGTCAATGCAATGTTGACTGGAGGTATTAAGTCTAAATTTGGTTGAAAACCTAAACCATCAATTAAGTTTAAATTTGGTTGGAAACCTAAGCCATCAATTAGTTTTTATCTGATGTGGTAATAGACGAAGGTAAACATTTATAATCATGATTAATTTTTGGTGTAATGTTGGAATATCTTTAACCAGGTAATAGACTGGAGGCATTAAGTGTGAATTTGAGACCTGATTATACCTTCAACCATGTTCGAAGATAAACTTTTCAACCGTCAGTTTCGTAGATAAGAGTTCACTATTAAGTTTGTTTATTTCTAAAGATAGTTCATTATTACGTGACTTCAAATCGTTCATGTTACAATCCTTATCATGAAGATACAATTTTGATTGCTATAAAGATTTGATAAATCCTTCTATTTTTTTGTTAAAAATTTTCTCATCATTTTTATATTTATGAGCTTGATATTGATGTTTTTCAACTTCCAAGATCAAGTGTTTGTTGTGAACTGTCACACCCTCAAAATCCACGTGTGGAGTTTTACCGCGAGGCGTGTGAACAAACCAGGATCACAGTCATTAGTTACTCAGAATGACACTATATGCCATATTCAAAACAAAACCAATCAAAGTTCAAATGTGTAAAACCATGCGGAAGCATTTTGTAAATAAGACAAACCCAAAGTAATAAAATGCATAATATGACAAACCACACGCCAACACAAATGATTAAGCACTCATAAATAAAAACCAACAAAGATGTCTTTAAAACAGAGAATTAGAATGCATGTTGGACCTGTGTAGTGCTCCTATTGGCAAGCAGTGCTAATGACCTGAGAATGTAAGGCCCCGTTTCCGGGACGCTCATAGCTGGTCAATCATCGCACATAAAACATATAATTACATTAGCTTTAATAAACATTGCAGCAGAAACATTAAAATAACTTTTCATTTCAATATAAATGCTTTTGTAAGTTAATACAACATTCATTACAAAACATCGTTTGTTCGCATTACAATACAAAAACATTATACAAAAGGATGTCATCCAAAATAAACCAAGTAGCCACCCTATGCCATCCTCAGCAACCATAACCTACCAACTGAAAAATGCATAAAAAGTCAGCGTTGCTGAGTGAGTTCTAGTTTTATAATTAAAATACTTTACTTTCCATTTAAAACTGATCTTTACTTTCATGTGTGCTCATACATCATACGTACAAATAGATAATCTTATTATTATCTTCATCATCGTTCATCGCATGTAACTCTTATCATTCATTATCATTATTCATTCCTTTTCTTTCATATCGTTCATTCCATACATACATCATTAATATTTACTTTCATTCAAACCAATTCCATGTGCTTCACCCCACCGTCATGCATAAAGCGGGTACTGGGCCCAAGTCTATAAATAGACTCCCATACATTATGCCTGGTGGCCTAACCACAGTACCGGGGTAAGCGGCAGGGATCCCATACATATGATCATTCGCACGGATTAGACCCCAGTGTGCATTCTTTCGGGGTAGCTAACCCACACACAATTGAGCTAACACCCTTCATTGAGTGTGAACCTCCATACATTGCTTGCAAGACTTTTCTTACATTCATTCGTTCATTAATGCATGCATTCATCTTTCTTTACGTTCCACTTAACATTATCATTAACTTCCGCTTTACGTTACATACTACTCTTCGTTCATTTCATACTCATAGCACGTAAATCACGGATTAATACATAATAAGAATGTAAGATCAACATAACACATTCATACATAACATCACATAAGCATTACATACCCCATCACACATCATCATAAACATCATACATCATCCATTAACATACACATGCACATGCACAACAAGCATAAGTCATCATAGAACATAACCGACCCTCCGGGGGATAGTAGGGGTTCGGGGGTGGCAGCCCCTAACAGCAGGGTCCTAGGGGCAGCAACCCCTAGTGGGGTCAAACGGGTAATGCGCCTGGCTGAGGTCGTGCTGCCAAGTCAGCATGAAATTTTTTTTATTTTAACACTTTTATACAACACATTTCCTTATAGAAAAAACTATCTTCCCTTTAAAACCTCTTAAAATCTTGGTCGTATAAAACATATATTTAGTATGCATTTCCAGCCCCAAACTAGTTCAAAACCTTTAAAATAGAGGATCTAGAACTCACC